>PNEQ01099571.1:28534-76533 GCA_003012365.1 Medauroidea extradentata | reverse complement strand
CTTTGAACAGGACACCCCACTGTTCACTGCTCAGTGGGACACAACCACAGCCTTATCATTCCTGCCGTGGCCGCCTTCACTACAATGGCAGGAGACAGTACTTAGTCCGTTCTTTCCCTTGCTACCCACGCGAGAGAACCTTCTTTACTACCTGGGGGTACAAAACGCCTGAGGGTAAAGATCGCCTGTTACACCGGCATCAGACGCCATATTCGAGTGTTACGTAACGCAGCTATGCAATTCCGAGAAGAAAATTGTTAAAAGGTTCAACAGCGATGCTTCAACTGTAGAAAGAGGTAAATACAATTCACGTTACGTGGCGGACGTTGCGTTGGCCGGCGGGTTTTCTCGGGGAACTCCCGTTTCCTCCGCCTCTCTCATTCCGTCGCTGCTCCATACTCATCTCACCATCACCACATGCATTCCTCGGGTCGTACGGGTGACAGACATGTCTCGCCAGTGGAGCAGCCGGCCCAACCTTCATCCCGGCCTTCACTTATACACCATACTGTATAGCAGGAAAAATTGACTGTTTGCTGGGTTTCAAAGTACGTCCAGCTTATTATAAGCTCATTGACTTTTCCCTGTACGTGGAGTTGTTACCCTATTTGACTGAGCCATTAAGAATCCCACTATTGTGATATTTGGTGCCTGTTGTTGGTCTGCAGACAGCTACGGAGTGTCAGACGCGTATCACCGAATCTACGGCATATTGGCACAAAACATTTTCGCGATATACCATCATCCTTAACCATACTGTATGACCCTGCCCGAATGTGGGAACACGTAGTGGGATTTTCGTTTTCATTCGAGAAAACTGAGTAAATAGGGACCGACTTGTGGCCTTAAAATAGAAGAAACGGGTCTGAATCGCGGGGAGTCTTGGCCCGGCCATATACCAGCCCAGGTTCACGGGAGAGTAACAAACGTGTTCCGTCGACCAGCGGGGGAGCCTCTCTAGGCGCTGTGATGTGCCAGGAATACATCAAGAAGGGGAGGGGGACCAGAGGGAGCAGTCAAGACAAGTGATTTACTTCTCCTGGAAACGAAACATTATATACTGGCTGGAAACTGGGTGTAACAAGTTCTTCGGCGGAGATGAATGTCCGCGTCGGGTTATCCTGCCGTCGCCAGGGACATTTTCAACGAAATTTCCCGTTTGTGCATAAAGGTGTGTTCACGTGGCAAAAACGCATAATTTTATACTTGCGCGACATAGGGTTCGTTTTATAGACGTTGCTTGTGACTACATTTTCCACTTGTAAACATTTTTTAGCTCTTCACAGTTTTTCCAAAGCAGTATGACTAAAGTCAGAATTCGCAAGTTACGGGAACATAGTAATAACAAAAATCAACTGTCTTATGCCCGGTTGCACAAAGGAAGTTCAGGCGTTGAGCTAAGATCACTGGCAAGATGATATATGATCAGTGTCCTAAAGTGTTGCACAAAACAAGATCAGTACTTGATCCAAGTCATTTTGAACGTGGTCCTGAACTGTCGATATTTCTTGGTTCAATTATTGATCCAAGATCATAGCCATTACCAAATTTATGGTAGCCATATTTGCAGTAATTTCGAAATTTATGTGAATTGGTTTACGGATTATTTATGTACGTCAGCGAATGCAATGAGTATAAAATAGCTTTGTATCGCAAATCAGAAGGTACCTTGACAAATAATTTCATAAAAACATACGCACTTATGTGAATTGTTGGTAATTAGGTTAGGGCGTTCGCGGATATGAGTTAACGAATAATTTGTAGTGAAGTTTCGTTTGTGAAAACGTACAGTAACTGCTTCACTGTTCTCCTCACGTCGTTTACAGCATGAAAAACGGAAGATAACTCATCCCACGCCCATTCCTTTTGTTTGATGTGTACACCATCGTTTTTTTTTTTTTTTTATTTTTTATTTTTTTTTTTTCGTGAACATGAAGTCATTCTTCCACTAAATTGTTTATCTTTAAATTCTCCATGCTCAACACAAAGCGTTCAAATTCTATCAACTAATACAACATTCACGTTTACAAACTCAACATCAATAATGCTAGCCAACCTAACCACTAATAATTTCCGAATCTGTGTGAAATTATTCTTAAGAAGTAATGATGTCACAATTGTTCTGACAAATAGGCATTAAACACCATCCTGCTGTAAAGTGTTGCCAGATATAACATTTCGTTGAACCACAGTTCTCATGATCCCAGATCAAAAACTTGCAGTATGAGTTTGTGCAACGTTTGTCACGATAAATCCCCTATCAATTGTGATCTAACGTCAGCATAGGATCTTAGATCACAGTATTTTCTGTGCAACCTGGCCTTACTCAAATGAACTGAAATCAACCGAAATTGACATATTTGTATTTTATATCATTAACAAACTTACCTTCCGTCAAACTATATAGGTTCCTACTGACCGCACATTTGATAGAGATGATGGTTTATCGCGGGAAAACTCGACTGTTTGCTAGGTTTCAACAAACGTTCAGCTTACCAGAAGATGACTGGCTTTCCCTTGTACGTAGAGCTTTTACCCTATTTGACTGAGCCAATGAGAATCCCGCTATTGTAATTAGTCTGCAGGCAGCTATGTTGTATCAGACGTATATCACCCAATCATACATGTCGCAAGAAACTACAGTGTTTTCAAGGGTATGTTGACACAAAACATTTTCGCGATATATCATCATCTCTAACACGTTATCAAACACGCGCAAACATTAAGTGATGTGTCCAGAGATGTTAGATATTTCCGGTCGTTAGTCGTTACGCGCGTAAATATACGAACTGGCTTAAAACAGAATTTATGCAGGGCTTTTTTGAGCGTTAGCTTCATTCCGAACTGCCTGTAGGGACGTGTGAATTTCGAGTTATTATTTGACCACAGGCTGTACTCCAACTGTGCTGTTGGCCGACAGTTTGTACGGCGCGTCTTGAAGAACTTTTCCAAGCAATTATTAGAGACAGTGATTTTTGGTGAAAATAATTCTGCAACAGCTTGTTTCAATGTCTTACGTACACATCTGTTGTTGTGTTTCGTGGCTATTGGCAGACTATAGGCGCGGCTCATTTGACTGTGCCAACAAGACCAAGGTTACGACGACACCACACGTCTGTAAATTGCGAGTAGAACCCCCGAGACGCTGACAGTTAAAAACAACCAATCACTGACCATGAAGCACAGCTGCAGATGTGCACATTAGGCAGTGAAACAAATCGCTGCAGAATTATAAACCAAAATTCGTGGCTCTGGTTTTTATATACAATAAAATGTAAAATGCTCAACGTCGCGTAATGCGGGTACAAAACACTACAAAGGCCCGGAGCAGGCGCGTCGGAGCGAAATTTTTAAGTGCAGGGGACATATACTCATGTATGTTACGAATATACACTTACCCCAAAAAATCGGGGGATCCGCGGATCCTTCCCCGGAAAAAAAAGTTGAATTTTAATGTACAAAATGGTGCAATTTAGACGTTTCCCAACATACATATTGAGTATAAAGCAGTCATAATAACGAGAAAAAAAAAATCAAATAAAGTTACAAATGTATTATGTATACCCTAAAATGTTGGGGTGGATCACTTACTTCACCCCCCCCCCCACCCAAATGAGCTGAGGCAACCGCCCTTGCTGCCTCCGCGGCTCCGGCGCCACTGGGGAGCCAATCATGTCACTGATTGTGTACAAGTGACCATAAGTCCGTGAATTCTAGCCTGTTCCCAAATAATAACACGAAACATGGACGTCTCTGATGACTGGCGGCAAAGACGAATACCACATGCGGAATTGGCGAATGAATGAATGAAACTCACTGAAACGATTGTAATGTTAATACTTGTAATGTTTGTAATTGTAATATTTTTTTTGTTTATGTAATTCATTTCTTTATCTTTAGGCAAGGCAAATTTTGTTCTTTGATTTATTTATTTCTGTAAGGCAAATATTATCACTTGATCTTTTTTTTTTTTTTTTTTTTTTTTTTTTTTTTTTTTTTTTTTTTTTTTTTTTTTTTTTTTTTTTTTTTTTTTTTTTTTTTTTTTTTTTTTGTATTTCTTTCTTTGCAAATGTAAATTATCTGATGTAATGTATCACGTATTTGTTGCAAACCGGCCCATGGCTGAACTATGCGTGGGTAAATAAATGAAATAAATAAATAAAATAAATAAATACTAATTTCTTAGTCCTCTTATCACATCATGATCAGTTCGACGAATGTCTTGCTGTAGTGCACACCTACGAGAATCAAACTATGCAAGATAACTTACGTTTATCGCTTGTGTATTACGTCACAATTCTGCACCGGGAGAAGGAAAACCTAATATCCGCTCAAACGTGTTCCAGTGTGTTGGAAATATACATATATATATATTTTTTTTTTTGCTACGAAACTTTTCCACGTAACTCTAAAGCTAATTTAAGGTGGCCGCATGAATGGAAGTATGTTTTGTGTTCGAGACAAAGCAGTATTAAATTCTGCACAGCACGCGCATCACACCACCGTCTAGTCTCTAGGCGCAGGTTCATGAACGTGTGTGCAGTCTTGTCGCAAATAACCCTTTCATACTCAAATCCCGTCTATTTGTTCATTGGTTTCTGCTCCACTGAGTAGCAGTAAATGGATAAATGGTCGTGGCTTGAGAATGCATAGGATAGTTCATTCGAACATGTCGGTCATTGAATTCGTGAAATTTTCCTGTACGTACCGATAACTAGTATCTACGAGACATTCTGTGGTTATGCTATCATTTTATGACGTGGTACTTGAGATAGGGGTGTGTTGTGTACGTCTATCTGTACCTTATATATATATATATATATATATATATATATACACACACCTATTCTTAAAAGAGATTATCATGTGTTACATGGGCCGCAAAACGCCCTTTTTTTACTAGTTTCGCCTTGTGATGAACAACTTTGAAGAAAAAATAAGAACCGGCAAAGGATATACACACGTGCAATGCTGGAATGTTATTCCTAAGAAGACGTCACTTATGTACGTTGAGAATTTTTGGAATACATTTGTGTCGGCCGAAGCTATGAACACCGCTCCGCGAACTAGGCAGGCGATGGAAATCAGAAAAATAATTACATTACACACGGCGCCCTTCAGAATGGCCACTGTGATTATCTGCTTGAAGTTCTTTTCCCTCACAACAATACTGGTAGCTGCAACTAAGGTTAATTCTACTACAGGTTAGAAAGATCAATGTTATAAGTTTGGCACAGGGAACATTTCTGCCACTTGAGCGCTGGTATCGGTAATGAGTACAAACTGACCAATCACAGAGCTTTCCTGAATTTTAAGTTTCATTAAGTTGACTATTTAAAAGGCGAAATTGGTTTCTTTTCACTTCAAAATTAAATTAAATGGCAAATATAACTTCCAAGTTCATTTAAATTTAATATTAATACGGTTTCGTATTTATCTGGTCTCTTCGCGATCGAAGCGAAACTATTGGCAGAAATTTTCCCTGTGCCAAGCTCTCCCATAAGGAAACGCATTTTCTTTCTAACCTGTAGTAGAATTAACCTTACTGCAACTTTATTTACGAGGCGTTTGTGAGGAATCTAGACATTCATGCATCATTTTCAAAACACGCACTTCAGAACACGTGTTTAATTTCGTGTAATAAATCATTTGTAAATAGAAAATAATAACTTTACGTAATGACTTGAGGTTATTATATTACAGATCTGATCTATCAGTAGTTGTTTAGAGAAAATCGATGCTCTGTATCGAAAATATTAGTTTTTTGTAACAAAATTGTTTTACAGGGAGAGAAATTTGATTCTTTATACCTCAAAGTACTAGTAGCATTAATCTCTTTAGTTACCACCAGAAGGAAAAATATAAATACTAATATTTTCCTTTTCCGTAAAAATTATGCTATAGGGTGCTTAAATGAAAAAATAAATAAATTACACCAAAAATTTAAAAAAATTAAAAACACACAATTTTAAATGTATTAATAAATTAGACAAATTGAATAGTCACCGTATCACAAATTTGAAAATTAAATATGCACCGATCATAAAAACCTGAAAATTCGTGGGTTCACTGACCTGTTTGCTAGCTTCCAAGAATATCTGTGTTAACCTAGTAAAGCAGACAGCAGCTTCTTATTGGCGAATCACTGGCACAGTGACGCCATACGGTCAGGCTTGCATTTAGTTGCTTATATGTTATTGGTTCAGCGTTCTCCAAGAACTGTCAAATATGGAAAGAGTCATTGTCGTAAGTACGCAAAATTTACAGCTAAGAGTCCTAGCGTGTGTTTAAATGAAAACGTGAATTTTTTCAGGTCTCTATTGTTTTAATAATACTTTTATTTGTACGAGATATTATTTGTTTTGAAGGCGTACATTGCGACCATATTTTTTCCTGTGACAAATTTTATTTTTATATTTTGTAGTTTTTGTACGGCATGTCAAAGTCCAAATTTTCATTAAACGGTTTTATATTAGAAAGGAAAACCAACTGACTTAAGAAATGAAATAATTCACACCAAAGAGAAGTAAGATATGTTTGAAAACTGCATTTATTAATTTTGTATTTGTATAATATTGCTGAAAATTGTCGATGTTTTATTTTAAATTCAGCGTATAATTTTTAATACAACAAATTTTAAATGCAGTTTTTATACATATTTCGACGTAGCCCATGGCGTTGTTTTTAGTATGAATCAGAGGTGTGCCAGGATTTGTGTAAAAAGGAGGTTAAATATGAGAATAACATAATAAATCACCGACCTGCCGTTTAATGAGGGTTCGGGGGTTCGGAGGTCCTCCCCGGGAAAAAAAATTGTATTTCAAGGTGCAAAATAGTGGTATTTTACCAGTTTTTCATAACGAAACATTAAATATTATACAGATGAAAATATTTTTAATATATTTTTAAAATGGTATTTTTTCAATTTTTGTGGCTAATCTGGGTGTGGGGTTAGGGGAAAATTAGAAACCCCAGTACGAATTGTTTCATTTATGTAAGTCAGTTGATTACTCTTTCTAGTATAGGCTAAAACAGTTTCATGCAAATTTGGACTTTATCATAGAATTGTATAAAAATAATCTAAGCGAAAAAAAAAAACTTTCACTGCTGTAAAAATTTGTCAATATATAGGCCTAGGCTATATCTACAAAACAAGCATTATCTCGTATAAATGTAAAACAAAATTTAAATATTAAAACTATTTAAATTTTTGGCGACCACTCCCCCCACCCCCTTAAAAAAGAACACGCGTATCACACTCCATCACCGTTCACGAGCAAGGCGAGCACTTATCTTTGCGGTAAAGGTAAATTGGCGTGGGTTGGTAATGTATCTGGTGACTTGTAGAAGGAAAGGAGGGTGGTATATGAGTGCACGGAGTCGTACGACCCCGTTTCCCACGACCACTGCAAGGACCGCCCGTGGTGTCGGGCGACTTTCACACCAGCCAGGTTAAAGACCTAGGTTAACCTCTCCACGAGCATCAAGGTTAAGGTGGGAACCTCGCACACGCCGACCTTGGTGGCTTACACGCCTGCTTGTGGTCCTCGGCTCGACTCGCGGCCAAGTCGACGGCCGCCAAGTGACCCACTATCTCAGCAGCGTGCTCCGGCAACCGTGGAAACTTTGCTGGACGTAATAATGAGACGTGTGCTTTTCTTGCTGTACACTGAAGGCGGTAAGAATGGTAATCCTACATGTTAACATAATGCTATGTTTGCCCTATTAAACAACTAAATGCTGCAAGAAAGGTACAAGTCTCAGACAATGTTATTATATTTTCGGTTTTTGACCATTACCTTCATTAAAATTGTATTACAAAAATTTTCTTTTCGAGAAAGGATTGGCTATATTCTTGGTAAATTTCTTGACATAAATAATAACGGAATCTCTTGTTAATTTGGCATGCATAATCATTGCAAGGGAATCCTTGAAAGTTAACCTGTAATTATCTTGCAATGATTCTGCATGACAAATTAATGAAAGCTTCCATTATTATTTACGTCAAGCAGTTTTCCAATCCTATGCTTTGTCGAAGAGAAAATTGATAATACAATCAGAATAAATATTATAGCTCAAAAACTGAAACACTTTCTAACACGCACCCTTAAGCCGTTTATACTTCCCACTCTCTGAATTTTACGTAAGGTGAGGTAATTGGGGTTTACATCTCGACTACAGTGAGGCCATTAGAAGTGGTGGCACCTAACTTAATACAATTGCAGGAACTGGAAGAAGAATCGGCCATGGCCATTGTTAAGGAACCATCCCACCATTCGCCTAAAGCGATTTCATGAAACCATGGAAAACGGAAATCAGGATGGCCGGAGCTGGCGATCGAATTCAGGTCCTCCAGAATGCGAATCCAACGTGTTGCCATTACGTGCGGAAACCTACTAATTGGCTGAAAAATACAACATTAGCAGGGCTTTTTTGAATGCTCACTTTATCCCGAACTACCTATTCGAAAAGTCACTCAATTAGCCTAGCTGTAAAAAAAATTTCAATCATCGTTTAAGAGGTCGTGGTACATAATTCAACACTAAAAACATTGATCTATTACTGTAGGTTTCTTGAAGCCAATTTGTGAAAATTAAACAATAGCAATCCTAGACAATAGTTTTAGTCAACTTTTTAAACTAAATAGTTTCCAGTGTTACGAACTTCTCAGGCACAATCTCTGACGCCGGAACCTCGTGCATTTAACTGCGGCGCAAGAGATCACGTGTAACGATTTAGCTATTCTGAGTAAATGTTTACTCATAAAGTTGACAAATACCATTATCTAGGATTGTCATTGAGTATTTTATCCATATTGGCTTCGAAAACAGGCGTAGAAATCAATTGATGTTTTCAGCGTTTATTTATCTACCATGCACTCTTAAGAAGTGCACCAGTTAAAGTTACAGGAGTTAAGGTTAATTCTACTACATACAAGAAAGGCCAATGGTAAAAGTTTGGCTCGATCACTGGTATCGCTTATGCGTGCAAACTGTCCAATCACAGAGTTTTCCTGAATTTTAAGTTACATATAGTTGATAATTTAATACGTAAAATTAGTTCATTTTCAATTTTAAATTAGGTTAAATGACTTTTGTCACTTCCAAGCCTATTATATGTAATATTACTACAGTTTCGTAATTTTATGGTCCATTAGCTATAGCAGCGAAACTAACGGCAGAAATTTTCCCTGTTTCAAACTCTCCCATAAGAAAACACATTTTCTTTCTAGCCTGTGGTAGAATTAACCTTACTCGAGTATAACAAGCTAACATTGTTGACAACTCGGTAAACTTCACCTCTACACGAGAAATAGAGCAAAAAACACTACACTAGAAATAATCTAAAATTTAGTCATATTTTGTGTCTAAAATATAAAAAAATCTGGTACAAATAACAAATTAAAAATAAAATGGTGATGAAAATTACTGTATATTAATGTCACGTATTTTAACTTTTACTCTATGCGATGTATTGTTTGTTTAGGGAAAAAAAATCAATTAAAATCTCTTCTACTGACGTCGCATTTTGCAAAATATTTAAGTTTCATTTAATTTCCGCTATTCTGAAACGCTGAGGCGCTCGCGGGCATTCGATAACAACGCGGCTAACCCCCGGTGATTAAGCGAATCAGGCCACTTGCCCGAGTTAACCTGAATTATAGAGGTTAGTTTTCGTAAACGCATTGAAGTCATGACGTCACTTGTCCGCACATAAAATTCACAGCGCATGAATCCCGAACGTAAGGCGTTTTATTATTATTTTTTTTTTTCAGAAACTCACTCCCTGGAGTAGGGTAGGTTATCTCAGTCGCGTGGCCAGGTTTTGTCGATCAACAGGAACCTGAAAAATACCTGTAATCTTTTTCAGGGGTTTTATAAAAGCGGGAATCTAAAAAATATATGTAATAGTAATAATAATAAGCCTAACATTAAAAATATTTCGGTAAATGATACCTACGAAGTGCATTCTTAACTTAAAATTTTAATTGTATTTAAATATAACATAAGCTTGGTTCTTGTTTATTCGAAGTTTTGAACACGGTGCTTTAAGAGTGCATGGCATATAATTCAGCCCTGAAAGCATCAGTTCAGAGTCGTAGGTTTCTCAAAACCAATTTACAAAAATTACAAAAATAGCAATACTAGACAACAGTTTTTGCCAACTTTCTAAGCAAACATTTTTATAAATTAACGTATATCAGATTAACAATCTCTGACGTCGAAACCTCGTAGAATTAATAGCGGCGCATGAGATCACGCTTAACAAACGAATCATTCTGGGTAAATGTTCGCTCATAAAGTTGGCAAATATTATTTAGGATTGGATTGTCATTTTGTGTTTTTTTAAAATTGACTTTCAAAATATGTAGATCTCAATTGAAGAGTTCAACGCTTATTTATCTGCCACGTAGTTAGGCTGTGTTTGTGTGTATGAGACAGGAGCGGTAAGGTTGCCGTTGACCGACGTATGTAATACATTATCGCTAGAGATGATGGTTTATCGCGGGAAAAGTTGACTGTTTGATGGATTTCAATACACGCCCAGCTTACCAGAAGATTACTGGCTTTAGCTTGTACGTGGAGCTGTTGCCCTATTTGACTGAGCCAATACGAATCCCGATATTGTAATATTGGATGCCTGGTATTGGTCTGCAGACAGCTACGTTGTGTCAGTGTTTTCAAGGCTATCTTGGCACAAAACATTTTCGCGATATACCATCATCTCTAATTATCGCTAGACACACGCAAAATTAGCGGTATCTTTTGGTAGCAGACTAAACTTAACTTTCCTGTACATAACAGATCATAATTTGTGATTAAACTGGCCACGAACTTTTATGTGCTGTCAATTACGTGAGTTACGTCTTTACAGAGATTGGCCTCTCTACCGTGTAGGCATTCTCCGCGGCAAGTCACGACAATATCGGCCAGCGGGAGGCGTCGAACGAGCCTATAGTCACTTGGAGTCTAGTCAGCTGTCAGAAAATAACGCGAATTTTGCATGTCTCTAATTATCGCCTCTCCACGCAAGCCACTCTGCTAGCGTGCGGTGTTTTATTATTATCCTTTTTCCTATGGAACTTTAAGCGATTACCACAATATTTTATTTGTGGGCAGCATAGTTCAAATCTAACGCTTATTTCTATAGTTGGGTTTTTCTAATCCGGTTATTTTTCCCGATACGGAAGTCTGGAAAACCATTATTTTTGCTATTTTGAGGGGCCCAAAAATTGTGCGAATTTTTAAAATTATAATGACATAGTGGGCAGTGTGTGTAGTTTTCGTAGATCGAAAAAATACAATGCACGTTAATTAGTTTCGTAAAAAAAATAATAGTTGTAATTCGCTGCAATGCGTTTGTAGTACAGGTAGGCAGGCCCCTATAATCCTAGGTTACAACGGACATCAACTGAAAACATTTATAGTTGGTGTTTGATTTTATGTTCAATGTTCCCTTGATTACTTGTCTTTGCACCCTAAGCCCTTGGCGTCTTCATGAAGAAGTGTGCATATAGTGAAGTTGGCTCTACAACTCGATAAGGGTTGGTGGCTCGATTTCTTAGCTGAATGGGACGTCCCAGGGTAATATGTGTCCTTGCAGTGAATTCGAACAACGGCATGCGTGACGTCATACCCGGGACAAACTTTTCAAGGGCTTGAAACTTTGATAATAGCTATAAAATAAAAGACATTCAAGTGTTATTATTCGGGATAAAATGACATTTCACAATAAAAAAAATACCAACGCAATTATTTCTGACACTTAAATTAATTATGCTGGAGACTAATATACTAGGAAATTGTAGCTAGGCTCTAGCTTGAAAAGGTATTAGTATTATTTATAATCGGGCATATGAGCTCGCGATAATTGAGAGAGAAACACAAAATGTACTCATCCTTTGACACGATTTTCCAAGCTCAAGGAACAAATGAGTAGCAAACATTCAAAACCAGACATGTACAAAATCCCGAAAATTAGTAAAATACCCTTTGTAAATAAACAATATGTGTTACATACTAGTATGAACTCAGACTCCATAATAAAACATATGTCTTATTGAAATGGATATGTTTATTCTCAGTTAGTGCTATAAAATATTATGTTTATTCACTTTTTTCGACAGCTAGATAAGGTGGACATGTCTGTTTTGAAAGTTTGCTCCTCAAATAAAGTTGTCCGTAGTAAGTAAAAGCACAATTACGTAAGTTTTAAACTATCAATATACTCAATGGGAACAAACACGGTTTGTTTGCTCAGGTTCTAACTCCGCTGATGACAAATTCAACCTGCAGCTTTTAAACGAGAGCAGATATAAAAAAATCTGTTATGGCAGTTTTGTTTAAAATGACTTTCACAGTGACAGCTAAATATTTCGAAACATATACGGTTTCGACTAATAAGTCAGCTAACCAGAATTTCTTTCATTACATAATTAGCTAAAAACCTTAGTATTTACTGCGTTAAAAAAACTTTGCCAACATGGAGAAGACGGTTTTAAACGAAAATGTCAAACATATTTGCGATATTTGCTCTCGTTTAGGCGTAAAAATTTAATGTGTCTCTAAAAAAGCAGAACAAGAGAGCATGGTCTTAAGTTACATACAAACATAAACGAGTAATTAAATAAATCAAATAATATCTCATGTGACGTGGTTAAAAAGCCGGACGTTTTTAGATGTCACGCAATATCCTTCCGAATGCAAAAAAAAAAGTATTCCATTCTTCTGTCGGAAGTCTGGTAAACCCAGCTTCAACGGTTTAAGAATAGTAATAGAGACCGAAAAAATTTTCGGGTTAACTGACCTTTAGGCTAGCCTCCAAGAATATAGGCCTATGTGAACTTATGCAATCACTAGCTGCTCATTACTCATTAGCTGTTCGTTAACACAGTGATATGGGCCTTCGTTTAGTTACGGTACGTTTTTGTTATTGGCTCAGTGACTTCCGGGTATTGTCATTAATAGTCGAGGGCCAATTGCGAAGTTAACACGAACTTATAGTAGTTGAAATTACAGCTTGTTTCTAAAAGAAAACGCAGAATTTTTCAGGTCTCTAGCAATAAAAGTTAAAAGAGTTCTCCTTTTATAGTTGTAAGGAAATTTGTGCTGCAGTAGTTGGTAACATGTAGAATAAAATACAACTATGTTAGGATTTTATCCGTGGCCGCAGTGGATAACGTTCGTTCACCCCACAACAGAGATCTTCGTGGGCTACTTCCATGAATCTTCATGAGTTGCTCACCTGACGATAGTCGGTTGGTGTGACGTGACCTTGCGAACAAAGCGATTTAACTTGGCCGTGCGGTGGCTGGAAACACTCGGGAAAGGGAGGGGAAAGTGAGGTAACTGTAGCCCGAAGCAAGGGGAAGTGAGGCAGACGTGAAGAAGAAAATACATCGGAAACTCACGCCAACCGTAACGTACTGCCGGCAAACTTCTTTCGCGAGCACGAACAACCAAAGTTCCGCCCGGCGAATGTTTTCAAAATGCGCAGCGACGATTGCGCAGCTAAATTACCACGTTCCGCCACGGCAACGACACGTAACAAGCTGTCTGGGGGGATTCTCCAGACAGACATGAGAGAAGGGGGAGGGGCAGTCGTCTATAAAAAGAATCCTATACCACCCAGACACACTTTTGTCCTTGACGGTAATAAGATCGACTGAAGTATCTGTACCGAGTTTGAAAATTAAATCTTGAATGTTGAGATGACGTTATACTGCGAAATCTTCGAATGTTTTATGAGGTTCAGATTTAAGACACTTGTTAGTAAGAGTGTAACATATTGGAGTCATTAAAAAAAAATAGGTGCTTAGGTCACAGTATTAATTGTACTGTACGTTGAAAAATAAAAACGTATTTTCTTGTGGGAGAGTTTGGTGCAAGGTAAATATCTGCCGTTTGTTTCGCTGCAATCGCTATCGCGTGTAATTAATTACGAAACCACAGTAACATTTAATTAAACTAGGCTTCGTAAAGAGAGGCTATTTAATTAAGTAAAAAACAAAACAATTATGGCTTTCAAATGACTTCAAGTAACTTAAAATTCACGAACGCTCTGTTACCGGACATTTTACACATCGCTAACGGGTGTGATAAAATACGAAACCGTAGTAAAATTAAAATTAACTAGGCTCAGGAAAGATAAGAGTCATTTAGTTTAATTTAAGTAGGAAAACAAACCAATTTTGCCGTTAAAATTATTGACTTTATGTAACTTAAAATACGTGAAAGCTCTGAGATTGGTCAGTTTAATCATCTAAGCGATACCAGCGCTCGAACGTCAGAAATTTTCCCTGCGCCAAACTTTTCACATCGATATTTCCAACCTGTACTGGAATTAACCTTAACAACACACGTCATCACCATAATCGTAAGTGCCCCTTGATAATATAGTTCACGTTAGAAATACCGATAATTTAAAACATTGTCCAAATAAATAACCGCAGAGGAATATTCAAATTCCCGCGTGGCCTTTTCCAATTTTACCGAGAGGCGACAGTAGCTCCTGTTGTAAAACGCATCACCGGCCTCGGGTTTTTCACGCGGTCTAAGTTGGCAGTCCCTGCGGCTCCCTACGGGCCAACGTACTCGGGCCCGTCCCCCACGCCTGCCGAAGAAGACCGTCCACCGGACACACGCGCATACACATTACACACACGGACATGTATAAACATTCGGCTGGCACTTGGACGAGAGGCGTTTGTTCGCAACCTGACCACAGAAGAGGAGGAGAAAGAAAAATAATATCGCCTTCACACTCACCGGTAAACTTCGTGGTGAGAAAGACAGACAGTAGAAGTAGTTTTTTTTTTAATTGCCGGCCCCTCCGAGGGTTCAGTGAACGTGACGGAGGACGTCGGGTGCCATCTTGTCGTCCGCGTGGATCGCAGTCAGTAGCGGTAACATTGGCGGAGGCAACTTTAAACACTCCCGGACCGGCTGCATCGCACGACGCGGCGAAACTGCTCCCTAGCTGCGCGCAACGCAAACATCGGACAGAGAGCCCCTCCACCCTCCCTCTCCTATCACTCTCTCTCTGTCTCGCCGGCGGGCTCCGCCGCGCTGCAGCAGCCGTTTGACGTTTTGTCACCTTCCTTCTCCGCCGGCGAACCGGTCTGCCGCCCGCCTTACCTGGGACTGGTTTGCCTTCCTTTTACCGGCAGGCCACTTTTACCTCCCCCCTTTACGACGTGCAACATCACCCTCCCGCCCCCCTAGACTCAGTCAAACGCAGTTTTTTTTAACTCCAACCCCGTGCAACTCCTACGCTTACAGTTGGGGCCGGGTGCATTACACTCGTCACAGTTCCCTCTCTCCCCACCCACTTCCGGCAAGTTTAACAACTAACGATGGCCACATTCGCAAAATAAAAATAACTCCCTTCTATAATCATTACGTTGTTCTTCTGTTGTAAGGTAAGGTACGTCTCGTCGACTGCCAGGTCATTAGAGACGGTGACACAGCTTAGTACAATGACAAGAGATGGGAAAGAAGTCGGTGTTTGGTAAGGCTCGGCATCAGTCACATATTGAATTACTTTATTTTTCGCTCTTATCAAATTCTGAGAAGAAAAGTGTTAAATTTGTTACTATAATACCAATTCTATTCACCTTGCGCTACAATAAAAACATTGAAGTTGAACTTTTAACGTATATTTAAGGAGTAATCAGTCGAGTAAATTATGAATAAAAAAATTGCTCGCTTGAAAACGGTTTAAATATACGTTAAAAGTTCTACTTCAATGTTTTTATTGTAGCGCAAGGTGAAGAGAATTTATATTATAGTAACACATTTAACACTTTTCTTCCCAGAATTTGATAACAGCGAAAAATAAAATAATAATTTAATATGGCGACTGATGCCGGGCATTAAGGAACCATCCCAGCAGTCGCATTCAGCGATTTCGAGAAACCATGGAAAATTGTAATCAGGATGGCCGGAGCAGGGGATTGATACCGGGTCTTCCTGAATACTAGTCCAACGTGCTACTATTGCGCCACCTCGCTCGGTTCTTCAGATGTAGCGAGGTTTGAAAGTATGCACGAAAAACAACACAGTTTTACTTACTTATTTATTTAATCCCGAACATTTAAATGGCATTTCACGCAGATGCCAGTAATGGCTTGCCGTCATGTGCAAACTGTGTTGAGAGCATCAGGAGTACTCAAAACTACGCAAATAAACTTAATCAGATATGACCACACTTTTCAGTGCGGAATAATTAGAATGGTTTATTTATTATTTATATATTAACATTTTTTATTTTGTCGAAGTTAAGGTGTCTAACATTTTCGTACACTTAACGGCATGATTTTTTTACAGATACATAAAACAATGCACTAAATTAATTTCTTAATCTAAATTAACGTTAATTTTTACCTAATTAATCTAGGTAAGTAAGAACGTGTTGTTAAAGAATAAATAACTAGATGAATGTCTCATTAAATAATAAACATAAATCATGCACAAAGAAATAAAGTGCAGTAATATTATGTCAGTTATAAAATGCAAGGGGACGATATATACATACACTTATCAATTATGACTCTGAAATGAAAATAGACCTTCGTTTGCAAGGCTTTAATTCGCAGAACATTACTATCCTTACATGAAATACTATATTTTCATTGTTCTACATAACAGTTCACAGATATGAGTGACAAGGAGAAATAAGTTTCACCACATTCACCCCCATGTTATTTAAATTGGCAGTAGTCTGACAAATAATTAGGGGAACGTTTGTTTCGACTAGAACGCCGAACTGGAGTGATACCAGCCTCCTCTTGTACTCCGACAGAAGTGATGTCGGCCTCCTCTTGTATTCTCTCTGAGGCAACTTCAGTTTCTGTAAATGTTCCTTCTGGAACAACTTCGTTTGGAATGTTTGAAGGATGCTCTTCTGTCTTCAGTTCCAACATCGAATCTCGACCAATCTCACTTTGTGCTCCGGTATGTTGCAGAGTTACATTTCCTCTCGGAGCTAGATGATGTAAAGATACAGTTGTTTCTTTGCCATCTGGGAGCCTTACATGTGCATACTGAGGGTTAGCCTCTATCAACTCTACTTCCTCAACGATGGGATCATACTTGCTCTGCTTGACCCGCCGTTTCATAAGTACTGTTTCTGGAAAAGCCAACCAAGTAGGAACGGAAATGCCGCTGACAGATCTTCTAGGATAGTTGAACATTCGCTCGTGTGGAGTAGAATTAGTAGCTGTGCAGAGTAGGGAACGAATTGAGTGTAATGCATCGGATAGTACAGCTTCCCATTCAGTTGTTTTCATTCCTTTTGATTTCAGAGCCAGCAGTACTGATTTCCAAATAATACCATTGTATCTTTCGACCTGTCCGTTGCCTCGAGGATTATAACCAGAAGTACGGCTGGTGGCAATTCCCCTTGAATGTAGGAAGGTTCTCAGCTCATATGACATAAATGAAGAGCCCTGATCCGAATGTATATAGGCAGGCATACCAAAAATTGTAAATAGTTGCCACAAGCACCTGATAACAGTGGATGCTGTCATATCAGTACAAGGAAAAGCAAAAGGAAACCTAGAGTACTCGTCCACTACTGTCAGCATACAGCGATTTTTAGAACTTGAAGGCAATGGACCTTTGAAGTCAATGTTTAGTCTTTCAAAGGGGCTGGTGGTCTTAATAAGTTTACCAGAATATTCTCGACAGAATCTAGGTTTCAATTAAGCGCATGTGGGACAAGACGATGTCATCTTGCGGATATCCTCAATGGAATATGGTAAATTTCAGCATCTCACGAAATGAGCCATGCGGGTCACACCTGGATGGCACAGAGAACTATGAAGATCTAGTAATGGGCTTCCAGAGGTAGAACCACAGATCCTTGATAGAGTATCTGCAACTGTATTTTCTTTACCAGAGCGATATACAATATCATAGCTGAAGCAAGACAACTCTATATGCCATCTCATGATTTTATCATTCTTTATTTTGCTTGCATTCGTATTGTCAAACATAAACGAGACCGACTTCTGATCAGTTACAAGTTGGAAGTGGTGTCCTAACAAATAATGCTTCCATTTCTTTAGGGCTTCCACTATAGCATATGCCTCCTTTTCAACTGACGAATGTCTCTCTTCAACCTTGGATAGGGTTCTTGAGAAGAATACAACAGGTCTCCCATTTTGATTAAGTACAGCAGCGATGGCATGGTCTGGTGCATCCATTTCCACAACGAAAGGAATATTGTCATCTATAGCTGGCACTACTGAATTCCCAACTTCAACTTTTAGAATATCAAAAGCATCCAATGCTTCCTTTGGGAGGGGAAGAGATTTGCAATGTGCGAGAGGGTAAATCTTGTCAGAGAACCTTGGAATCCATTTAGAATAGTGAGAAAACATGCCAACTACTCGGCGCAATGAAGAAATGTCACGAGGCGGAGCAAGGGATAACAATGGTTGAAGTCTTTCAGGGTCAGGTTTGATTGTACCCTGTCCTATTGTATAACCCAGCAGGTGGTTAAGGTGTGTTCCCGTGTTGGAGAAATCCAACTGCGGTCGTGCATCTCCCTGTTTGAGGTGTCGGAGAGGTGCCACGCTCTAGTATCCGATGGGAGTAACCACATACACACTCGCAGGGGTGCGATGTTGCTCCGGGGCTCGTGAGTATTGGTGGGCACTATACCAGGATGGGTTCCTTGGCCTCTGGTGCTAGCTTTACGCTTCCGTGATCCCTCAGCACAAAAACCTCTCACACCCAAGTCAACCTGCAGCCTCCTCGTGGCGCCACCGGATCTTAGAACCGATGCAGGCTCTGGCGTGCGGGCTCTACGCATCCCGGCTCCTCAGAGCTGGGAAAGGGGTATCTGCCTTGATGGATTCTCCGATAGATGGCAACAAGGAGAAACCACTAGGTGGGGCATTAGACTACCTAGCGTTCAGGCTGTTGGGGCCAAAAGCCCTGGACTCCAAGTGGGAGACTGAGGGTAATGGTAAAGGACAAACCTAATGCAGTCTGGGAAACAGGTCCCACGCCCGGACCTACGGGTTGTAAGGGAGTCCCCCCGGTGGGTACTCCAGGTAATAAGGAGTACCCTGTGGGATCCTCTAGTACCAGACGGTCAGGCTGGAAAACCCACGAATGCCATGGAAATTAGGTAGTACTACGGGCGACCAGGTTAGTCCCATGGCATGGTTTTCTGCCGTGACTGGTCAGGGTTGGATTCGTAGTGGTATTGGTTGCCTATATGCTGGGCAGGCCTGGAGGGGACCCTCCCCTGAGAAAGGCCGACGAGTAGTCTGCGAAAGTGAACGGGAGCAGGCCCGGTGAGTCTGTTAGGGGTAAGATGGGCCCCGACTCAAACCAAGAGGAGGCTGGGCTGAGGGTCTCAGTCGGGGGAAAGGTAAGTGGGCGAGATCCGGGGATGGGTGGCCCTTGGCTCTCTCGCTAGCTTTTGTCTTCCTTTGGTAGGTGACATGGAGGCGCAGTTTTGCGTTCCGCGAAATGGTTCGCGCGGTTCCAACAGACTGTTAGCCAAAGTACACTGCGTGGCAGAGCGTGATCTCTCCCCTCGCCCATGGGGGCCGGGCACCGGGATGGCCTACGCTAAGAGGCACCGTTAACAAAGAAAGCCACACGAAAGTGTGAGTAACATTGTATGTATAACCCAGCAGGTTTATTGTTTCAACAGAGTAGACACATTTTTCCTCATTTAGAGTAAGATTATATTTGCGAACAGCTTCCAGAAATCTTTGAAGATTTTTGTCATGCTTTACTTGATCTCGACCACACACAGTTACATTATCGATACAAGCAAAAGTGTCTTCCAGACCTTCTTGTTGGATAATGTTGTCAATAACCCGTTGAAAGCTAGCAACTCCGTTTGTAACTCCAAATGGAATTCTTCGAAACTGGTAGAGTTTGCCGCAAGCTTGAAATGCAGTGTAGGACTTTTCTTCATCTTTAATGGGAATCTGGTGATAAGCACTGCGTAGATCTAAAGTACTGAACACATTAAAAGTTGGAACTTTGTTCACAATGTCTTCAATTCTCGGCAAGGGGTAGGCATCAAGTAATGTGAAACGGTTTATTGTTTGTGAATAGTCAATCACCATCCTTTTCTTGTGATTTTCATTTCCAGTCACTACTATTTGGGCATGCCATGGAGACCGACTAGGTTCAATAATTCCTTCCATTAGAAGTCGCTTAACCTCAGATTCTATAAATTTCATTTCTTCTTTAGTGTACTTCCTAGACTTATCAGCGATTGGCTTACAATTAGGAGCCAGATTCTCATTCTCGAACAGTGAAGGCGGTGGTACTTCATCTTAGCTAAACTGCAAAATTTCAAAGAGGGTTTTGTACCTCCAAAAGTTATTTCGACGCGCTTATGATGTCTTAAAATATCATGTCCTATTATGATATTAGCACACAGTTCTCGAAGTATAGCTAATCTTGCCCTTTCATTAATGTACCCATGTATCTCCAGAGTGACTGCACAGTATCCAAGAATGCTTGATCATAGCGAGATGGTAGCCATCGAAACCTCTCCTGTTGCAGGACTTAATTTGATATTACATTCATTTAAGATTTCTTGATTCAGAAAACTCTCTGAGCTACATGTGTCTGCCAGAGCGCTCACATATATTCCATTTATTTTGACAGGTATGGTTGATTTAGAAAGACAAGATGGAGAAGAAGCTGCAGTGGTTCTTGTAATTGTAGAAATCGATGCTGAAGAAGGAGGAGCATTAGAAGACTTACATACCTTTGAGAACTGGCCTTTCTTACCACACTTGTGACATGTTGCATTCCTAGCAGAGCATTTCTCTCTTGGGTGTCTACTGTTGCCACAAAAGTAACATTTCACACATTTTACAGTTGAAGATGACTGAATTATATGCGAGCCATTACCAACATGCCTATCATCAAATTCTCTCTGAGTAGCTGCAGCATTTATAATGTTCGCTGGTTGAGAAAAGCATTCAGAATTTTCCTTATGAGAAGCAACAGCATTTAGAAAGCTCGCAGGTTAAATAAAGCATTCAGAATTTTTCTGAGCCATTTCCAATGCCCTAGCTTGGTTAAAAGCAGTTCGGAGATCAAGCTTACTGTTTTCTAGGAGGCGTTGTCTTATGTAAGCAGACTGTAGCCCAGCAATAAAGGCATCTCTTATTTATACTTTCATTACAGTATTCATCTGACGATACTGCTCGGAAATTACAATCTTTACTTAACTGTTTCAGTATCTGGAAGTACTGATCTAAAGATTCGCCCATTTCTTGTTTCCTAGTAGCAAGTATATGTCTAGCAAAAACTTCATTTTTAGGCTTTACATACAATGCCTGTAAAATTTCTGTAGCAGCATCGTAGGAACTACAATCAGCTATATGCTCATATACAAATGGGGAGACATAGTTTGTCAAAAGATCAAGCTTACCTACTTCTTTCAAAATGCAGCAAGAATTCATGAAATTGGAAAATGTCTTGTGCCAGTGTAGCCATTGTTTAGAAGCATTGCTGGAACTCGGATCAGCATCAAACCTTTCTGGGCGTAGTAACTTGTCCATTCTGAATTATGAGAATGTTCTGCGTATTAAATTGAAATGAAAATAGACCTTCGTTTGCAAGGCTTTAATTCGCAGAACATTACTATCCTTACATGAAATACTATATTTTCATTGTTCTACACAACAGTTCACAGATATGAGTGACAAGGAGAAATAAGTTTCACCACAGACTCCTAGTGCAATCAACCAAGCAGCCTTGTGAATAAACACCTGCATTCACATACATACGTCAACATGAACAACTAACTGTATGGTTTGTGTGGCTTGAATCATGGGCGACAGTTAATAATGCGTTTTGAGACCTTCACTTTAAGTGTTGAGCGTGTTGACGAGCTCTTAAAGTCTAGAATTTAATTTATTCCGATCGCGTGAAACTGATACTATGAAAAAATTAAAGTAGAACTGTATCTTATGGATGGGCACATACAGCTGTAGATCGTTATTTGAGTGATATAATCTACAACTATCGCTTAATAGAACTAGTGGGTTGCTCATATAGTCGGGGTCGGATTAATTTATAAAATTACAAACTAATGCTAAGCGGTCATTTAAGTTTATCGTAATAACCTGAAAGACGAACACGGGTCTCAAAAGAAAACATATATCGAAGCATGTGTTTTGTATTCACTGTAATTTAATGTAAAATTTTGAGTTAAATTTGTGTGTATCGCATCACACAGTAACCGAATAGACAAAGATAAGTGACTGGACCAGGGACACTTTTGTTCCAGGTCTTTTCACCTCCTGAGAGACTGAATTTCGAAAAACCCTTTAATCACATTTTAGACTACTTAACTGGTGCATCTTGAACGTGAAAAACACGACAATAACCCGCTGGGTTCAAGATATATATCGACGATTAATTTAAAACACATTTCATCACTTTTCACTTCCTTAAGTGAGGAACTTCGAAAATTTCAAAGTAAGCATAAAAAAAAAACACTCTCGTGGCTATATAGAAAATCAATGGGGTCGATATATATAGATTGTGAATCGAAAACACATTTAAATATATTTTTACGTCTTTGGGGCCAAATTAGGAAAATATATTACAAATATATTTTGTATATTTACATTTGCATCAATGTAAAGCAAAGAGTACTTCGATATCTCGATTGGTTCGATAGATAGGGAGGAATAATCGAAAACACATTAACATGTATTTCACCCCCTTAATTATCAGATTTCAAAATGTCTTGGAGTCCTGTCATAGTCGTTTGTATACGTTACCAATTGAAGTAAAAATTACGATATAGACGATTCATATAATACATATTTTGCCCCTTTTTACTGCTTGGGGGTAAAATTTCAAAAATATCCTAAAACCACATTTTGGGTATTTACGTAAGCAACATTTTGAAGTGAAAACCAAATCTCTGTCCCGAAGAATTCAATATATGTCGATAATTAATTGGAAACACATTTAAGGTCATCCCCCCCTTAAATGTTGAATTTCAAAAAATTCTGAAATTGGCTAATATGCATTTTTCTGTGTGTCCTATCAAAGTAAAAATCACGATAGGCCGTCGGGTTCGAGCTCTGTCGACGTTTCTTCGAAAATTCATTTGAACCCTTTTCACCACCTTAAAGGTCGAAATTCGGACAATCCCTTCTTAGTGCTCGCCTACGACCTGAGGAGAAACCACACAAAAAATTTCTCTAATCGAGGTCCAGTGGTTTGGAATGCAGTTTGATATGTCAGTCAGTCAGTCAGCATTCTCTTTTATGAATAGAGATATTTATATTAAATCAGTATATTGTTGTACATCAATATGATCGAGGAGCTTTATCGCCTGCCAAATTTTAGCTATCTTGGCCAAACTGTTCGTAAACAATCGGCCAACTAAACATAGGCCTACAAGGGCAATTGTGGCCACCCTTATCAAATGAACTGTATAACCAGCTGGTATGCATCGTTATTGGCAGTGTTATGAACGTTTCCCGTCTAATAAACTTCACCTCTCTTGGGCTAACCGTTCTTCAGACGGTGGCAAATTAAGCTTATAATGTTAGGGGCGCGGTCTACCGCAATTTTCATCACAATTTTTTTTATTTGTACCACACATTTTTTTCTTATTTTAGACACAAAATGTGACTAAATATGGATCTTTCGAAATGAAATTATCAGTTGGTTTTAGTGTAGTTAAAACGGAAACATGCAAAATATGACTTTAACAAGCCAATACGCGAAAACTATGAGAGATAAAAATATTTCATAAGAGCCAAATTTAGTCCCATTTTATGTCTAAAACAAGAAAAAAAATATCTAATACAAATAAAAAATAAAAAATGGCGATGAAAATTGTGGTAGACCGCGCCCTTAATGGACATAATTTATGATTATAAAGTTGCATTTCCTACATCTCAATATCGGGTTACACACACATCAGCCAGATTGAGGTGATGCACGCCCACCAAATTTTAACTCTCATGTGCTAAATATCTTGCAATATGGCAATCTATGCTCATAAGTATAATGGCGGCCAACTTTGCATTTAAGATTTGTTTCTTGGCATTTATTTATTCCGTTAGAGATACGGAAGTTTCTCGCCTGCAATTTCTCAACTTTCTAGCTTATGGTTATTTAACTGTGTCCTATAGGGTGGTGTTGTGTGCGAATTCCTAGTTTTAAGTTAAACATATTGGACGGTTTTCAACTTAGAGGTACAGTCTAACAAAATAATAATAGTCCTTTATCCGGTTGTCTCAATTATTGACTATATAAGACTAAAATACTTCTTGTAAGCGTTTTTCTGATAGCTGAGAATCTTTCAACATGTTTTGCTCAAAACTAGCACTTAGCTCACAGCTGGTTAGTACGCAATACCATAAAATTATGCTTGTAATGGTAAGCACAGTGTATGTGCGTCCAAAATCTGCTTTTACACCAATTGGTACGCACATTCATTGGTCAGAAACAATAAAGGTTTCCCGCCTACCGGATGTCCAGCTTGTCTCTAAACTATTTACGATTTGTAGGGCGTTTGCATTTTTTTACAAAAGACAGACTGGGTATAAGTCGGCAGACAAGATTTATCGTGAGTGTACATAAGGGTGGATGACTTCTTCTTCAACAGCAGCGGAGGAGCGAAGCATCTGTCTGTAACGGCCAGAGGCGGAGACAACGGAAACTTGTCACGACACAAGGGCGTGGCTTAAAAGAAACTGCATACAGACAATGCCCTGTACGAGGACATTGCAAACAATCAGATTGAAGGTGCAAGAGCACGGTGTATTTATGACATTTAAGTCTTGTACTTTGAAAGACTCAGTTATGTAGGCACTTGTGCGAGAAACGTTTTGCACGGCAGATGCAGAGTATGCATTGAATAAACTTCACGGAAAATGGCAATCTTTGTAGGAAATAAAAAGTTTCTAAAAATGAAATTACTATTTTTTTTTGTTAGCAAGTCAGACAATCCCAAGAACACGTTTCTTACGAATGCGTAGAGATGATGTTTTATCGCGGGAAAACTTGACTGTTTGCTGGGTTTCAACGCACGTTCAGCTTACCAGAACATTACTGGCTTTCGCTTGTACGTAGAGCTGTTACCCTATTTGAATGAGCCAATAAGAAACCCGCTATTGTAATATCTTGTCTGTTATTGGTCTGTAGACAGCTACGTTGTGTCAGACGCGTATCACCCAAGCACACATGTCACTGTTAACTACAGTGTTTTCAAGGGTTTGTTAGCATAACAATTTTTGGCGATATAGCAATATATTTTCACGGTGCTACAGTAAAATTTCACAGCCTACCTTGGAAGCCATGCCGCGTGAGTCGTGTCTGTAGCAGTAATGCTCCGTCAAAATGGCCCACTTGCTGACCGATTGTTATGACAGGTGAGTGGCACTGCAGGACCACCGCCGTTGTGATAATACGCAGTTTTTGCGGCTCTCGGCGCAACAGCTGTAGCAAAACTGCGGTGCCCCCAGTTAAAGCCACTCTGGTTGTGTACCAATCTTCCAATATTTCTCTGACTGCCGAGCCCCTATCTCACCCTAGCCCATCAGTGTCTTAAATATTCACAAGTATGATATTATTACGTATGGATATTGTTTTTTAGTAAATATTAATGATAAGCAAGTTGAAGGCTTTAGTAAGGGACAACTTCGTAGAGAGAACAAAAGAGTTCTGATATGAAAATTAAAATATATTTATGTCTTCGTTAACGCCTAGTATTTTAGTATATTAACGCATTCCCGTCACTTTAAGGAAAGTTTTAAGTTTTAGCTAATCAAAAGTTTTTAGTTACTCTTCAGTAGAGAATACCGGGTATCCATTTATGCTTGTGAATTGTTTGGTGATGTCCCTTAACTTTTCTCTTGTTAAAAGCCTAAATGTATTTTAACAATTAATTTTTGCGTAGTGATTATTTTATTAGTGTTATATTTTACTGTAGGAAAACAAAAGCTCCTATACATAGTTTGTACCATATTTTATCAGTAGAGGCACGATAATTTGCGTATTGATTCTAGGCCAGGTTGAACGTCAATAACGTATACTTCACTCCTACTTCTGTGATTAGACGAGAGCAGTTGTAATACACTTTTGACGACTGCAAGCCAGTTATAAATAATGAAACAAGTCGTGGGGATACCACGTGCTACACGTTTATACTGTTAGAAGCAATGAATATTCGGCTTCAGCCAGTACACGTATAGAACTGAGAAGTCTAGGCTGTTGCCATATGAATACACGAAATACTCGTGCCTCTATTTATTTGTGCGTGTAAACGTTTTGATAATACTCTTTTCATTAATTAATTAAGAGTTTCTGCCTTTTCACCTATGCTGTTAAATAGATTTATTTTAACTTTTTAGAAATACATTTGTACAACGATTAGTAGCATTTTTCCTACATTCTTACCTTCTGTACAGTAAGACGCTAATACAGAACCACGCGTAATATAAAGTCTTCAATTATTCTCTCGCAACGTTTATTTGATATTTCTGTTGTTTGTTCCCAAGCGAGTTTACCCCAGATTGGTAGACAAACTATCAATCTCCCTCCCATACTTATAATTCATTCTCTTTTATTTTTTAGTATGTCATACAATTTACAGCAGAGAAAGTTAAAACGCAGTAAGTTTTGACTCTTTGTTTCTACTGTATTAATAATGACGTATTTTACGGTACACCAAATATATACTTCTTCAATAGGCTATGTAATAGAAAGGAAAATCGAATGTGCAAGAAGAATACAAAGATCACTGAAATGCATCGGGAGGAGGGGGGGGGGGACCAATAAGTAAACAAAATAGGTTCTTAAAATGAGCGAAATTGGAACATAATAAGTTGCTGCAACGTAACTTACGTGTGTGACAGTTACAGAAGATACGGGCAAATATCAAATAACCTTCAAATACAATTTTTGGGTTGATTCATCATTATGTTGTTTAATACTGTTATGTTTAAAATTCGCTGATTTAAACTATCTATTTTGTTTCGTTAGCAGCCCTCCCAGGCATTTAAGGGTCAACAATCAGTAGTATTTTTTTTCTTATTATTGAATAGTTTTGTGTGTTAGTAGCTTATTTAAAATTTTAATGTAATTTTCATTTGTATAATTCATACTTTAGCTAAGAATACGCGGCCGGCTTTGCTCGCGTGTGTAACTCATATCAGATACCTCTTAGTGCACCAGATTGGCAGTTCAGTCATCAAGTGTTAAGATGACAAATCTGTTAGTTGAGCTAACTCTGCAGCAGGATAATTAGGTATAGCTGTCCACGCGAAAAACAGTCTCAAGTTTGTCCCTGCCGCTAACAGCGACTTCGCCTGGGCCTTATTTATAGTCACAGCAAATTTGACGTTGTGGGATAGTTACAGACTCGTTAATGTAAGAGGTTAATCGAATGAAATACGAAGTAGGCCTATATGTGGTATTAAGACTGGTATCCCTCGAGCACAACCTTAGGTGATGTTGCCCTCAATAACATATTTGTTCTTCAAAACCTTCACTTGAAATTAAGTGGCATTGAGGAATTTTGGCGGGATAACGTTTCGCTGAAGTATAAATGTATTTGGTGACTTGAGGTTAGTGAGATGGTATGTGTGGGCTGATGCTGGCGAGGAACTTCAGTATATAGTGGACTGCAAAACACATTTTCATCGCTTTTGAACGATTTCATCCAAATTACGCTAATTTGATCTGCCTTTCAGTTATTTTGTCAGACTTGCGCATTTGCACGGCCTTTGAAAGGAATTTCAGCCCAGAACCTCCCGAGCAACAGATCAGAGCTACAAACAACTATGCCACATTCATGAAAAATACTGTATAAATGAAATGTTAATTTCCTGGGCTCATAGAGGTTGTACAACACCGCGTATCGATAGAGCTGTAAAAATAAACTCCTGTATAATTTATATCTCGCTGGTCGTTCTTGCTTTTTGGACAGTCTGCTCTGAAAGTTCACAAAGAAAATTTTTTATTTAATTAAGTTATCTAATAAATTAAAATAAACTTGCATTACTATTTTTAGGTCCTTACGTAAGCATCATTCTGACGCGAATAACACCTCAATATCTCTACTGATAGATAAGTATCACTGGCTGAAAGAAATTTTTTTTTTTTGCCTTTTTAACGCCATGAGGTGTCGAATTTCGAAAAAAAACTTAATTTTACACCTTAAATGTCTGTTCAAGTATAAAAGTAAAGTGAAAATGACGACGATAGCTCATTCGGTCAAAGCAAAATCGACCATCCTCTAAAAATCACATATAACTCTTGTAAAGTACTGAGGGTACGAATTTTGAAAATCTTAAAACATTTTTACGGCCTTTTACGTATTCATCATCCTGAAGCAAAAAAAAAAAAAAAAAAAAAAAAAACTTAATATCGTAATGGGTTTGGTGTGTATCGAAGATTTATCTAAAACACTTTCCAGGTCTTCTCACCTACTAAGAGACTGAATTTTGAAATACCCTTCTATTACATTTTAGACTACTTAACTAGTGTCTCTTGGACGTGAAAAACACAATAGCCTGTTGGGTTCAAGATATATCGACGATTAATTAAAAACACATGCCATCACTTTTCCTTCCTTTTCACCTCCTTACGTGGGGAATTCCGAAAACTTCTGAAATTACTTTTCAGATATTTGAGTAAGCATCAATCTTAAACAAAAATCTCGTAGCTATATAAAAATCAATGTAATCGATATATATATATATATATATATACACATATATATGTATATATACAGGATGAGGATGCTAACTGTTTAAAGCTCCCCGCAGTGACACTGGTGACTCCGAGACAAGTGATTCGACATAGGACATGTAGGGTCCAAACGGATGGGAAAGGCCCGAAAATTCGCCTTCAAGTTTCAATGACGTCACATCCGGTGTGTCCGCATCAGACGCGTACGAACGAGTATTCAAAGGAGTTCCTTCGATCCAACCTGTCTCTGTGGCTCAGTGTCTGCTTCAGAACCTTGTAAACTTGCGGTCCGAGGTTCGTGTCCCAGTGTCGACAATTTGTTGTCAATGTTACTTTTTGCAATTTTAACTTACTTCAACTGTTATTTCTTTGTAACCCTTTGCTGCATAATTTATTTTATTTTGTTTTAGCTGTGTTTTTCATTTTTTGTTTACAGCTCCTTTAGTTTGTATTCGTTTTATGCATGTTCGATAAAGTTGTTAGCAAAGACGAGCTGTTGGCTCGGTGTGCACGTATCTCTTTTTTGGTCGATGGTCGAAAATGAAGATGCACTGTGTGGTCGCAACATCCTTTAATGCATAGGCAGAAGAAAAAGTATACTGACAGTACTTCTCCATCTGGATCACCGATAGAATGCAAGGGTGGGGAGAAATAGAACGTGCTCTAGTAATCATGCTGGCCCTCTACAACTTTCACAATGGAGTGGAATACCGGGACGAATCCGAATATCTGCAGTGGGAAGCGAAAGGTCTGACCATTACATCATCTTTACCTCTACTGATGGCGAGCGTGGGAACGTTTTGCTTCTTATAGCTATGCAACAAATTATATATATATATATATATATATATATATATATATATTAAAGAGAACACTGACTGTCTGACTGACTGACATATCAAACTTCAGACCAAACCACTAGACCTAGAATTATGAATTTTTTATCTGGTTCCCCTTCAGGTCGTAGGCCTATCGTCGAGACTTTTATTTCAATGGGTGAATAATACAAAGCATATTAGCCAATTTTAAGATTATCTGAAATTCAACATTTATGAGGGTGAAAGGTCCTTAAATGTGTTTGCGATTACTTCTAGATATCTGTCGAATACTTCGGGTTACAGAGTTGCTTTTTACTTCAAAATGTTGCTTACGTAAACATCCAAAAAGTACGTTTTAGGATTTTTTGAAATTCGACCTGCAAGCAGTAAAAAGGAGGAATGTGTATTTTTTTTATGAATCGTCTGTATCAGAGGAACACAACTAGCTATCGCTGTGATTTTTACTTCAATTGGTTACTTATGCAAATGAATAAGACCGGACTACAAGACATTTCGAAATTCTTTAATTAAGGTGGTGGAAATACGTGAAATGTGTTTTCGAATATTCCTCCATATCTATCAAACCAATCGAGAAATCCAAGTGCCCTTTGCTTTAAATTGATGATTATGTAAATGTCGGAAATACCATTAAAATATATCAAGTTATGAAATGTGTTTTTTAGTTAATCGTCGATATATCTTGCACGAAATGGGGTTATTGTGTTTTTCACGTGCAAGAGACGCCAGTTAAGTAGCCTAAATTGTAATGCAATGGTATTTCGAAATTCAGTCTCTTAGGAGGTAAAAAGACCTGGAACGTGTCTTAGATACTTTGATATATATCGAAACCATCGAGATATTCAGTTTACTTTTGCATCAGGATAATGATTACGTAAATTGTAGTAAAAAGGTTTTAAGATTTTTCAAAATTCTAACTCTCGGTACTTTACAGGGGTGATACATGATTTTTAATGAATAATCGATTTTGCTTCGACTGAAAGGGCTATAGTCGTGATTTTCACTTCACTGGGATATTTATACAAATATTTAAGACGTGAAACTAAGATTATTCGAATTTCAACACCCAAAGGGATGAAAAGGCACTTTTTTTTTGTTTCTGTAAGCCGATTATACTTATCATAAACGAGGTGTTGTTCGCGTCAGAATGGTGCTTACCTAAGAACCTAAAAAAAGTAACGCAATTTTTTTATTATATAAGATAACATATTTATCGAGACGAAAACTTAGTTTGTAAACTTTCAAGGCAGACGGTCTGAAAAGCAAGTATGACCGGCAAGAAATAAACTATACAGGAGGTTTGATTTTACAGTTCTACTGAGGCGTGTTGTTGTACATCCTCTATAAGCTCAGGAAATTAATATTTAATTTTTAAATTAAATTTCATGAATACCTTAGACGTTATGTAGAGCAGTTGTTTGCAGCTCGGGATAAATCAGTCTTAATACCACGTAAACTACGTATTTAATTCGATTACCAACTTACAATAAAGAGTGTGTAATTACCTCAGAACGTCAACTTTGCTGTGACTATACATAAGGCCCAGGCGAAGTCGCTGTTAGCGACAGGGTCCAATTTAAGACTGTTTTTCGCGCATGGTCAGCTATAACTACTTATCCTGCTGCAGAGTTAACTCAACCAGCACATATGTCATGCTAACACTTGATGACTGAACTATGTATCTGGTATACAAATATGTTTTCAATTAAAGTAAATATTATCTGCTATGAGTAATACACGCGAGCAAAGCCGTGGGCATACTACTAGTTGTTACATAAATGTACGAAATACTATTAAAATAAATAATTTTTCCAAGAACATACATTTTTACGCCCAACAGTTTTTCATAATAACATGTAAGAATCAAGATTCGGCTATTTTTGGGTCTTTCAGATCTCATACTAGAACTTAGTTGAATAACCGTGAGGGACAGTTATCTAAATGTGATAGTTTTAGTAATTTTTAATGTAAACGTTTTTTAGTATGTCGTTTAGTGTGAGATAAGGTGATAGACGATGCCTTAACTTCTAAACTAAAATTTTTAATTATTTATATTAGTATTATTTTCGGGGAGGAGAGCACTAAGTAGGCTACTTTGAGTGAGTGTGTGTCGGCTCCCCGTGACAAGCATCCAGGATGTAATTTGTTATGTTGTCAAGAGGCCTGTTAGTAAATAACTTCTCCGTGTTTTCTGAGTGTTGGTGTGTGTGTGTGTGTGTGTGTGTGTGAAAGAGAGAGATAGATATCACGAAACAGATATGTGAGAATCTGCACTCAAAGGAGACAGAAGTCATTCTTGAATGATAGAATTCCCATTTCTCGCCACTTAAGAAAATAATAAAAGTGAGATGATGCTGGAGTCTCACTGTTGAGAGGAAATTTGTGAACCTCGAGCTAGGCATATGAGAAACCTTGTTCGAAAATTCTCAACCAAACTTTTTTACTTAAATCGGCATCAGTGAATATTTCTTCACCTGTTTTTTCGCTATCGTCGGTGGAGCAGTTTAAACCTACTAAATCTGTGAAGAATCACGATTTTTATACTATTACAAGAAAAATCCTTGGGAAATCAGTTACCAACGAAATTCCCTGTAAAACTACAAATTGTCGTTCTTATAAAAATACAACGTATATGTTTGTAAGATTACAACGTTAGTTTGTACTTGCAATAACGAAAAATTATATTTTAAATAATTATTTTTACACTAATAACGACACTGATTTTATTTCTTCAATTACTTTTAAACAACATAACTTCTAGAAATAATTGTCTTGAAAAAAAAAAATATTTCTGTACCCACGATGATTCAATTCTGCATGTTGCTTATATATACCGTGCTACTTACCTCTATACCACCTTGACTTACACATTATTTAATTTTTTAAATTGTATATACGTGATGTCCACTTCAGTGACGTAACGTTTCTAATTTGCGACCACGCAACTAACTCGCTACTTTATTCCGGATTAATAGATTTAATAGGATGTGATTTGTTTATTATTCTGTATAGTTTTAGATAAGCATGTAATTTTGGATGGCAATAAATTTTCCTGAATTTTTCTACTAAGAAAATATCTGTAAATTCACAAGACAATTTTGCAAGTTTTTTTTATTTTTTTTTATTTTAAAAGGCTAGTAAAACTGCAAAGAATTGTTTACCGCATTTACAAAAAAAATACAGTTATTCCCTTTTGCTATGTCTATACTCTTATTCTGAACTAGTGAATATTATCAGATAACCAATGACATATCACTTATTTAATTTGTTGAAGCTGCTCCATCCGGAATTAGTGAAAAACTTCTGGTAATCAGTGAATATTCACTGTCAACTATTTATAGTGTAGCTTTGGATATCAAGAAAATGATTATAATGACATTTTACAAAATTTTCACTGCCCACACAGAGACAAAGGTTTTGTAGAGTCAACCATAAGATTGTATATGGCGAAACAAATACCTATGTAAGCCAGAAAAATATTTGTCTAAAAGTAGACATAAAACGAGTCAAATATTGACTTTATTGATATAACAAAATATGTATATTTAACTGGGTTTAACCCTATCGTTCAGAGAAATTTATTTATTAAGCAACCGAATTCTGATTAAAATTTTACTCGCTCTATTGGCCATTTAAAAACGTATATATGGTAAGTGTAACAAATATTATTCTCTATGGAGATAGTTGAGTGAAGAGAAAGCAGCCACAACTTTCCTTTGCCGCTATCAATGATTTTCTCTGATTCTTTCCAGTAGTCACTTCGATGTTTCTCTTGATGTGATTTCATTTTCTCTGGCCTAAAAACTCCAGTAACATTAGGTAGTACCTGCAAGACCTGTTTCAAGCTCCAAGCGTGGTCTCTTCCTTGAAGTGGAGTGGCCTGTCGGACTAGTTAATCACTCAGTCATGCTGTCAGATGTCGATAACAGTGTCCTTGCCAGAAAAACACTTTCCTGTAGCCTGATATATTTAATTGCGAGCTAAATTATACACAAACGCCTGACACGTTTTTCTCTGCATCGATAAGGAATAACTATGACAACATACCTAAAAAATTGTAAAAGCAGATAATTGGCACTACCCCTGTTTTTTTGCGAAAGGAATTTTTTCATTAAAATGTTTTATTGCATAACATACACATCTAAAGCTTTGATTCATGATCAATGATTGGACTCTTTAACTCCTACCCGCAGGGGCGGCTCGTGGGTTGTTGGCAGGTAGGGCTGCAATAGCTGTACAAGGTTGTGCGCTGGTTGACTGTGCAGCCAATGACACGCTGATGTGCAGGTGTCCCTTACTACTGAGTGGTCACAAAAATATCTAGTAGCCGGCAAATATTTCATGGTCATTGGTCTACGGCGCGTTCATCAAGAGTGTACAGTTCCGACTATCTGCAGCCCCACCTGGCAACAACCCACGAGCCGCCACTGCCTACACGTTCTAACAACAAATCACAGACGTGAGGTGTTGCAGTAACTTTGTTCTGAACGTCTTCCACCAGGGCGATCTGGGTTCCATTTCAAGCGGGTTGTCCACTTATTTTTGTATGTGGGGGTCGTGTCGGACGATGCCTCTAGTCGGCGGATTTTCTTGGGTATCTCTAGTTTCCTTCGCCCTTTCATTAAGAAGCAGCTCAATACTCACTGTTGTACTATCCGTCCCTACCTCTGTCTTCATGGCTGAGAGAGACGGCATTATCGTGCATCCTGAGGACAACCATTCTGAGGCAGATGTGCAGGCTGCACAATGTCCTGCCATAATTCCTAGCATGTTTCTCCCGATCCCTTGCTGTATTCTGATATGCATCTCACAAACACCAACCACCGACATGTTCATGACCTACAGGTATTCGCGCGAATCACTTTGATACTCGCCATTTGTCTCTTGATTGTTCCAAAGGCGTACCGGTATTTCAAATATCGCAGTTTTTAAATTAAGTTAAAATGTTAAGTTTTGCGTTTCAAAAATTTAATCTTGTGTGAAAAATACTATACAAAATTGCTAAGCGAATCCTACCACACTTTCAGAACTCTGCAAAGCTTGAGTCACAGCTCACTTTCATTTCATCAATATCGCCCACAAAACAAAACTTTTTTTATTCAATGAAATAAAGAAATTAACGATTGCAATAGTAATATAAAATTTTCGATTGACGGTAAACTTAAGGCGATGCTTGTCTAGAGCATTCGAAATTCTTAAATTCTGTACTTTATGCATATTTTATGAAGCAAGTCGTGAAGAAAAATACACAGAAATCGTGTAAGATTTTAACTTACCAACACTATCAGTGCTGGTGAATGAATTAATTTTATTTTATTTAGTGAACGAGCAATCCTTAAAAATTTAATTTTTTGAATACCTAATAACCCATTTTATAGCCCCCATATTAACAGCAGCGCAGTTAGCAGAAGAAATAGTCCCTTTTCTAACTAATAACAATGAGTTTCATAAAGCCTAGGCTGCGATATACATAAACTTAATACGACCATAGTCATTGTGATAAGAATATCGTTAACACAAACACAAGGCTCGAATGCTTGTTACAAAGGCAATAAGCTTAGTTATATAAGGTAGAAATTTAGCTCTTAGTGGTAAGTTGTAGATATGAGAAGGTCAGTGCGTCAATACATAATTGAAACGTAAAGTTAAATTAACGACAGTTTAAAATCGATGAAGAATATATTTTTAAAGAAAAAAAACGTTGTATATATTATTATATATTTGCTATAAAATATATTTTAAGTAAATAATTTGTACACATATCTTGTTATGAAAATATTAACGTATTTAGAAATATTTTGAAGATAAAAGCTATGTCATATATTTACGCAATTTACAGTTCACTGAAAAATCCTTTCATAGGCCTAATACATATACGAGATTTTCAGAATACATTTACGACTCATCTGTTCAGTTTTTCATAAAATCCCAGTATGCATAATGAAATTATACTAAGAAATAAACACTTTTCATTAAAACAAACAGGTCTGTCGGTTCTCTTCAAAAGGCCATCTTGAATTTGACTTTAGGTTTCCAGATTATGGAAAACGTGAAGTCAAGGCTACTTGACTATAGCTGTGCCGACTCCATTGTGTACGACTCCATAAGAAGCCATGTTTTGAAAGTTATCGAAAAGTCAAATGCTAAAGTTTTCAATAGTGTAACGTGTTGTATAGGTGACGTAAAGCTGGGTCACAGCAGGTGGTCTAGCTGCTTGAGCCGGGCAGGGTAGGCGTGTAGCGCTGCTCGTAGGACACGGCAGAGTGCTTGACGAGGTAGCAGAGGTGCAGGAGGGGTTCCAGAGAGCGCCAGCACATGGACGGCGCCATTGGCGTCTCCCACCACCAGGTTGCGACCATCAGCGGTGAAGAGCAGCGTCGTGCAGGAGGACGTCTTCCCACCAGGAGTCGAGGGGCAGGGAGCGCACCGGCGCACAGGGGATGCCGCGCGGCGTCGCAGGTCCCACACAAGTACTTCCCCGCCTGCCACTGCCGCCAGCATCGTTGAGTTAACTGGGCTCCACGCTGCCGCCTGACAACACACAAGGGTATGTTCTATAACTTCACCTCTGGTCAAGATTGATACCCGCAGCAGCCGTTCAAGAGCCGAAGCGATACAGATAGTCACTCGTAACTCTCTTTATATCGTAGTTCCTAACACTCTCTTACCAAAAACTCAATTTGCTGCAACACTGTAAGTTGTGCTCTGTAAACCTCCACAAACGTTACTAAATTTTATGTTTCCGCAACTTTTATCATGCAACCCACGAAGACAATCAGCCAGTTGATCGTAAAGAAAAGAACTGATGGACTTAATGGAAAAATAATAATATATAACTGCGAATCGGGAGTTCAGTCAAACTTCAACGTAACGGACAGACGTAAATGGAAAAAAATTAACAAACACTGAATGTAAAAATAATGAGATTCGACAGACAACAGTTGTCAACATACAATTAATTACAAAACAACAGACGAACACTGCAGTCAGCATGAAATACTCGGAAATTCCGAGTTGGGAAATCAGTCAGACTACTAGATACTAACAGGAAAAGCAGACGAAAACAAACACTGATTGTAAAAAAAAAAAACAATGGAAATCGACAAGGAAGACAGTGGACAGCTAACAAATGACTATAGGACAACACACGACATAGGTTTCAAACAACGGAGGCAGCCAATCTGACTGATTTTATAACTCTTAATTTCTGGGTATTCCTTACTAACTGCTGTGTTCGTCTGTTGTCAATTGCTGTCTGGCGAGTTTCGTTATAATTTTACATTCAGTGTTTCTTTTCATTTTGTCATAGAGCTTGAAAAGAGAATTATATATTTTTTTCCGCTGTCTCTCGCCAGATAATTCCCTGGATAATGAAACAGATAAAATATTACTGAACCGAAAGGATATGAGTTTGTTTCCAGAAATGAAGCTGCACTACAGTTCACACAATATGATATTACCAATTAAAGGAGGTGCAAACAAAACACCTATAAGCACCAGGATTGGACGGGTTTGACATTTAGATAGTAAAAAGGACATTTTAATAGTCAAAGTCCGTTTACGAATATTTATAACTGAAAGTCTGGGAGTTTGAGTATTTTCTCTAGTGATCCTTGATAAAAGAAACTAAAAATCGATAAAATCCAAAACCATACAGACCTTACATATTTCTCTAAATTTTGTGCATAGTGTATTACAATCTATAAATCAGAGACATGTGGCTGTACTAAGAGCCTATGCTTTGAAGAATGAAGATCGGTGTAGTTTTCAATGAGGAATGGGCACGGATTTTGCGCTGCATGATGCCATGCAGTACCAGGAACAGTGTAGAGAAATATGTTGTTGGAATATTTCTCACGATTAATTAATGGTGCTTTGACAACTCGGTATGGCCAATGGTGACTGTATTAACACATAGATAAAAAAAACGCATCGCTTTTGTGCTACAATTTATGACACATGATGCACGTGGGGTGGGACTGTTACTGTGGAATGCAATCGCAAATATTATCGTACACTCTGAATAACCGCCAAGCAATTTTCACATCGTACAAGCTCCAGAAACTGGTTTGTTTACCAATAAATTCAAACGTTTAACTACGAGGCATATCTTACTTTGCGCACATTTCTGCGCCATCACATATTTTATTCTTTCCAGTAAGTTATAGTAAGGTTAATTTTACTACAGGTTAGAAAGAAAATACGTTTTCTTATGGGAGAGCTTGGCACAGGGAAAATTTCTGCCACTAGTTTCGCTTCAATCGCTAAGAGACCATATAAATACGAAACCGCAGTAAAATTAAATTTAAATAAACTTGGAAATTATATAAGTCATTTAATTTAAATTTAATGTGAAAAGAAACCAATTTCGCGTTTTAATTTATCAACTTAATGTAATTTAAAACCAGGACAGCTCTATGATTGGTCAGTTTGGTGCACTAGAGATACCAGCGCTCAAGTGGCAGAAATTTTCCCTGGGCCAAACTTATAACATTGATCTCTCTAACCTGCAGTAGAATTAACCTTAGTTATAGTTATGCGTCATGTATGCCATAATCTCTCTAACGCAAGTGGGACTCTAGGTTTGGTCAGTTTTCAAGGTTTTCATGCAAAATTTTTATTGAGTAGTTTTGAAAGCCCGGTGAAAATGTTTGCGCAGGTAACACTACTATTTACATTGAGGTAGTCCTTTAAAGATCGAGCAGAAATATTAATAACCAATATTCTACGTTGAGCCAGATTTTACGAGGATTTTGCTACAATGTACCGTAATTTTCCATAAAAACCAAGGAAAACGACGGATTGGGAGATTTGGTCTTGGGCCACTACTGAAGTTTATACGAATGAGGTGGGCATAGAGAGCACGAGTATCAGCAGTGGCGGCTCGTTGGTTGTTGTCAGGTAGGACTGCAGGTAGTGAGAACTGCAGACCAGAGACGACGTGTAACCGACTGTATACAAGCATTAGATTATTAGGGGTATGCACTCTAGCCTGCCCTTAGCATGCAAGCAGTGAAGAGCTATTTTTCCAGTCACACGACCTCAGTTACATGAAAATCCTCTACTGGTTGACTCCTGCAGAGTTGTTAATGCCACGTGGTAGGAGTGCATTTTCGGATAGCTTCTCTCGTCCCGACTGTACACTCCTGATGAACGTGATTCGAGTGAGTACATATTTTTGACAGCTAACAAGTACTAATTTAAAAATTAAAAAATTATATTACTTTCGTCAAAACAATGAAGTATTTACTCAAAGAGAAAATAGTGGTGAACGGATATAAACAACCCTATAAATGAAATGGTATGCTCAAGAGACTGTAGAAAAGTATTGCCAGTAGAACTGCATTTGTTTTTGGGATAGACTATGCCAATGACTAGAGACCTCCAAGTTACTTTGTACTCACCTGATTTCTGCTGTTAAAATACAGTCTGTGTAGTACGCCTTCAGGACTTTCTTAGCCCATGAAATAAGATCAGCTGTAAAATACCCGCTGTTCTGTAATGCTGATACACGAAGATACAAAGGCCTAGAGCCTATAATATCACGGATTGTGTTCGGGTGAACATAGACCAGTGGATTCCGGCCGGTCACCAAATAATTACGCGAAATTTGAAGGTGTCGGCCAGTGGCCATTAACGATCTACTGCAGAATCTTCTGAGAACGTTCAGTAATCAGCGGTATCTGTAGGCCAGCGTGTCAGTGGTTGTAGTGTCAACAGGGACGCAAGTTCTCGGCAACTGCAGCCAAACTTGACAACAAGCTACGAGCCGCCACTGGACTTGTAAGGTTGGCGATGTTGTGTTCCGACCTGCACGGGTTCTGTGCCGCAGGCGAGTGTCAGTACTGGTTCCCAGACGCCCTCGGCCCAGAGGCGGACCTTCCAGTCTGCGCCACAGCTGAGTAGCAGGCCGGCGTGGAAGGGCGAGAAGCAGAGGCCGTAGACGGGTCCGTGGTGCGCGACGAAGCAGTCGAGAGGCCGGCGCTTCTGGGTGAACGAGCACTTGTGGACGACGCCCTCCTCTGTGCCCACGTAGTATAACTGCGGCTGCTCCGGGTGCCTGCCGCAATGTGTAAAGAATGTCCAGAAGCTGCCTGCCTAGTAATATGCAAACCACACGAATCCTGGGCTAAACTGAATACACATACGTAAGTGGCAAAAAGTACGATATCTTACTTGCACAATGTGGCAATATAGCACGGAGAAAGCCCCTCTTGTGCTCCACGCCAAGATATTATTTTGTATATGTTACGTCGAGTGAACATAAAATCATGTTAGGACTGCGCCCAAATATTCAGATAAGTAAGCTATCTGTGGTGCGCAAGAGGGAACTAACTATAGTGCTATGTCATCGTATAACATTTTGTCATAACATTTTTTTCTTCAGCTTTGCTCAGGATTCACATGGTGTGTTTTTTTGGTCAGTTTCTTGACACTACGTGGATATATACTACCTCTATGTGACTGAACCACTTATCGGGTGTACAAAGAGTTTTGTCAATTAAAGTAAACATTATCGTATATGAGTAATACACGCGAGCAAAGCCGCAGATGCACTACTAGTGTGTTTATATATATATATATATATATATATATATATATATACACACACACACACAAATACACACATATATAAACTGATACACACACAACATTGTTGAACAGTTGGCTCGCAATTTATCAGCCACTGCTCAAGGAATATACATTAGTATATTTCTGCACTAATTTAATTCAGTGCCTCATATGACCATATGTAACTATGCTTCATGGTCAGGTGATTGGCATTTTTTACTGTTATGTCTCATAATGTTTGATTGCAAATCACAGATGTGTAGTATCGCAGTTACCTTATTCTGATTAGTACAGTTAAATAACAATGAAGCAAAACTGCAGGTGTGCACGTAAGGCACTGAAACAAGTTGGCGAAGATATATTTTCGCGGAAGTCAGGGATTCACTGTTTGTAGAATGACTGAAGCGGACAACACCTGCTCATTGGTTGCTCGTTGGTACAGCAATACCACGTAAGTAGCGCCACGATTTTATTGCGAACATTTTTTTGCATCAATTGTCTTATGTGCGCATATCTGGCATCTCTGTTTCATGGTCAATAATTGGGTGTTTTTACTGTCACTTGTCTTAGGTTTCTACTGGCAAATCACATAATTATGATGCCACAATTGCCTTAATTGTATTGTTGCAGTCAAGTGAGAGACGTGTCTGGACAAAGACACCCTGTCAGTCGCTAACAAACGAAAAGCTGGGGCACGAGAGTGGAGAGTGGAGTCTAGTTCGTAAATTCACTTAACCCGTGGATTATTACTGTTCCTACACAAAAGACTGACCTTCGTGACGAGAAGTAGTCTTTCCAAAACAGACGTTGCAGGGATTGTGAACATACCTATGCTCTGTTTCTAATAATTTCAGTAAAGTTTTACAAGCTCTGAGTGCAATTTTGAAAGTATTGTAGGTGTCTGAAGTTGATCAGTTGAAATTTGTAGTTCTAAAATGTACATGAGATCTCTATGCCACCATTTGTGCAGCAAATTTTGTCTTACAATGTGACACACATTACATTTTACCAAATACAGTAGACCAACTAATACCGGACAGTACTATGCTAATAACACAGAAATATGCGAAAAATAACGTAGTGTCAGAAATGCAACAATTGAATAAATTAATGTTATTACTTTTCATTTACCACAAATGTTTTCTTTTTATGTGTTTGCGTACTACCGCTTCTATTTTAATAAATTATGCTCAACTGTAGCAACAAAGAATGGATAGCCTATTCGTTGAGAAAATAAATTTTATCTGCACTTTGTTATGGTGCAGCGTAAATTTTTAATTATAAAATGTAGTGTGCTGTTATTTGTTGGGTGGAGGTGGAAATGCTGTCAGTGTTATCCTGGAATTTAACAAGCTGCTCGATATTGGTTAATAGTGTAGTTGATTAAACGTATTAACGACAGTTGTTAGAGACCTTGAATTTTCGCGGAAAAATATATGGATCAGCATATTCTTTGCCTAAAGTCCACATCTGCAGCTCTACCTAACGGTCATTGGCAAGTATCTGTGTATAGATGCGTCGCTTATTTGACTATGCCAATCACAATATGGTTACTGATGTAAAGTGCAGGTAGAATTCCAAGACGCTTGAGAGAACTGAAACACCCAATCATGGACTAGGAAGCAGAACTGCACATGTCTTTCAAACACTTGCGAAATTCCAGAGTCCCTTGCAATTGCTACAAGTGTATAGAAGTTATAAGAAACAGAAACAGTGAAGGCTTTACCTGGCGACGACGAGAGCGGCAGGATGCTGGGATACAGGAATGTCCAAAGGCGCGCATTTGCGTGGTTGTCGAAGACCTCTGAGAGGACCGCTGACTCGGGCCAGCCTAGTGACAGGGAAGCACTCGAGACCTGGACGCACCGGCCTCTCGTAGCGACACACTCTGCCCTCCTGGTCGCACGTCAGCACCTGACGAGCAAACACACACACTACAACGTAAACAGTAAGTCACCTCAGTCCAGTGCCAATGTGTGGTTGTGTTTCAAGACCGACTATACATCAGCATAAGTAAAGCCACTGTTTTTGGTGAAAATAATATTGCATGATTTGTTTTAGTCCCTAATGCCCGTTCTACAGTGAAACAGAAGCGTAAGAAAGCGGATATACGTAGTACGCAAACTGATCGTGCACACGAAGTGAAACCTATTATACAATGCATGAAAATGCATGTATAAACGTACGAACTTGCAACCTATGAAACTAAAAAGTATTTCTCATATAAATTTCCTACATCAATGACAAACTAATTTAACATTTATGTGCTGTTTACTATGTTATCAATTGTATAGCAATGCAATGTTTTCTATGACAATGTAAGTGTTAATAACCACATAATTTTAACTTGAACATTTTTTTCCGTACGTTTAATTTTTCAAATGGTACTCCACAAAAAGTGTTGCAAAGTATTTTAAGTCACATATAATAACTGTAAATACAGTGCAGGAAGTTGAATTTAATTGTTAAACGTGAAAAGTCAACATTTAACATTTTTTAAACAAAACTTTTGGGTGAATTTTGGGGGATTTTTGACACTATGGTGACCTCTAGGGTGGGTCATCCAACATGGCGGCTGGGACCGTGACGTCACAACATGGCAGGTGGGGCCTCATGGTGCCTCACACAGACTCCTGTGTTGGAAGGAACTAAACCATACTACTCATGCATCAATCCCGTTAAGGGTGTTCAACTGCGTTTAGTATTGAAACTTTATATTTTTACGAAATAGTGTTAGTTTTTTTAGACGATAAATGTGAGTATAATTTCCTCTGACGAAATAATTTTAGCACGCAAAGTTTTTTCATAATGGGGTGTCAAAGTTAAATTTTGCATGTTACGCGTTCATGCAAATAGTGAAAAACAACTGACATTCATAAATGAAATAATTCGCAGTGAAACAACGTGCCATGGCCTACGTAACATAGTGTTAGAATAACTCACAGTAAACATATTTTGTTTTTAAAAGACTGCTGAATTTTCAACTTTTTCCCTGCAATTTTTCTTTTTCTTTAAGATTTAAAATATTTTGTTGCGGGTTTAAAAATGTAAGGTTACGTAGCCAATAACACGTTGTTTCGCTGTCAACTACTTCATTTTAGTGCACCCCCATGATTTTCAATACTTTAATGGCAGTAGAACATGCAAATTTTAACTTTGATGCACCACTTCGAGAAAACTGTGCCAACTAAAATTGTTACAAGTACTGCATACAAAATGAACGCTATTTAATGAAAATATAAATGTATGAATTTATACCACTTGAACAGTCTTAACCGAGTGGCTTGTAAACGATGCGTGTAGGCGTGTTGACCTGCTCATCGTCGGGTCGACTGGTGTCTGGAGCGAACCAGCGAGCCTGCCACACTGGTCCCCTGGACGTCGAGGTGTCCCTGGAGCTGCACCCCACAATGTTCCTCCTCTCGCTAGACACGTCCAGTAGCAGCAGCGAGCCGTCGTGTAGCCCCACAGCAGCCAGGTTTGGCCGGGCCTGCAGCAAGCCAGCCTTCACACGTTCCTGTGACGTGACATTCATAGGGACATACCGGATTTTTCTGAAAATATTCCGACCCTAGCTGGTTTTAATTCTCTACGTTCACTCTTGCAGCTCTGTTTCGTGGACAGTACCGAGCGAGGTGTTGCAACAGTTATACACATTGGACTCGTATTCGGGAGGACACGGGTTAGATCCCCTGCTCCGGCCATCCTGATTTCGGTTTTCCATGGTTTCCCAAAATCACTCCAGGCAAATTCTGGGATAGCCGACTACTATCTCAGCTCCTGTCTTGCTGTACTAAGTTGTGTCTCACTGTCTGAAAACACCTCGCTGTCGACAAGACGTGAAGCCCACTTACCTTACCTTACCTTTATGGAAAGCGATGACAATTTTGAGTAATAACTGACTGGCACTTCCACATTAATAACTGCATAGAATAACAATGCGTAAATGTATGCAATACTTATTCATAGTGACCGGAAAAATTTTGGTTCTTTAATCTATGTGCTGGCCTTCATGAACATGTTACCCAAATAGACAGCAGTTACAATCTATGACTGCTCGCTGGCACAGTAATGTCGCTTTATTGTGCCTGTATGAGGTATTTTCTATGTTGCTGGATCAGTACATTCCTGAGTAAGTCAAATAAGTCAAGGGCAAAGCACAAAAAACACGAACGTACACTTGTTTGAATTATAGATTGTAACTATTACTTTTAAATTTCAGAGTTAGCGCATGTTATTTTTCGTATTTCAGAGTAAAGTTAAGAACTGCGCCAAGTTCACTTGCATTTATTGTTTCCTCAGGGGAATTTTATCTTCGTGTTTTTGAAGCATTGTGTATCATTTATTTAACAGTACGTTGTGTGAGACTGTTATAGATCGTTCGGAATAAAGTGAGTACTAAAAATTTAACCTTTGAAAAATATCACTAGCCGTTACTGCATATAATTCTGCATTAACTATAGCGCCATTGCAGCTCGCATGGTTGGCAGCAAAATTGCGCAATACAGTTCCATGTATTTTCCTATTTAAATAAAATAATACTGAAGCAAAATCAACCCAAGTTGACGTAGTTGTATTTTATATGATTAATAAACTTTTTTATCAAACTGTACATGTTGTACATACCGACTGAACAATTTATCTTACGCGCAAACATCAAGTGAAGTGTCCAGAGAGGTTAGACATTTCCCGTTGTTATCCGTTACGAGCGGAAAGATACGTATTTGTTTAAAATAGGACTTAAGCAGGGATTTTTTTAGTGCTCACTTTATCCCGAACCACCTATAGTGGAGTAAGTTAAAGAAACTTGGGGTTACAACAGTGATTCACTGATGTCTGGTGTCGCAAAAGTAACCTTATTCTGAAGAACAACGGTCAAATGAGAGACGTCTTTGCACAAACGAGCGCTCACAATAACCATGTAGCAGATTTGCAGTTGTACTCGTAAGGCATTGAAGCAAGTTAGTGTAATATACTTTTCATAAAAAAATAAGTTGCTCTACTTATGAGACTCTTCTATTCGTTACTCAGAGTGTCAGCTATCCTGAGGGAAACTGCAAATGGAACCAGCTACTAGATGGCTCGATTAGTTTTTCTCTCGTATTCCCAACTTCGAAGATCAATTTTCATTTCAGTATCGCTTCGGATCTCCATCAGGTGTCTCCTTGACGTTGTCCTGGCCAGGCATAGTTCACCATCTTTCTGGTCCCAAAGTGTACCATATAGTTGCGCCTCATCTCGACAGGGAATACAGGAGCACCCCAAGAAAACCTACCGCCGAACTGTTATGTCCTCCGCCTTTCACACCACATGAGAAAACTGGCAACGATTCCACTTGAACTCGAACTGGATCGCCATTGTGAGAGGCGAGTGCTCTGACCACTGCGATATAAGTTCACTGTGAAGTAAAGACTTTGAAGCTCTGTAGTTTTATTGTGTTTCAGAAAGTCTACAGTTCCGTTACTTTTTTATGTAAACATAGCGGAGTCAGCAATAAACACGTGTGAATAGATTTCACTGTACTTAAAATTTAACGCATGAAGCCACAACATAATGTGGTTTTGATCATAATTTTGGCAGTACTGTATTCAAATGTGTTCACTTTGCGGTGAACAGTTTATGAGATATTTTGAAATGCATACATTTCTAAACAAATGAATTAAATAATTTAATTTTTTAAACATTGAAACAATGAATGTTTTTAAAATGTTTCATAATTATATCGAAATTACAGATCATGTTAAAATTTTCCAAACGAATTACAAAGACAAAATTTTAAGTAGGGACGTCATGTAATAGTTTAACAAGTTAGTGAAAAATATCTGAATCTTTAAAATCGTAAGAACATTTAGTGAGCATTTTTTAAACGGGTTTCGTTTATCCTAAAATCAGAGACGCGAATCTACTGCATGAGTGGCGAATTCCAGCCGTACTAGCCGGCAATATGACGGGAAAGATATTTAGAAATCAGTTCCTTCAGCGGTACATGCCAGAGCGTGGTCAACCCAACTGAGAATTTCTGGAACCGCGTGTAACTGGTGGGAACAAGTTACATTTTATTTTCGATAAACACCTACAAATTTTATGTAAATGACACAAATAAAACGTTATCAGCGTAGGTGAAATTATTATTTACTTTACTGATAAAAATATTTAAACTATATAATCGGGAAATAGTACCTACTGTAAAAATATCAAACGAAAAACGCAAGCCACTTAGTTTAAATTAGTACAAAATTGTGAATAATTTATACAGTTTGTTAGTCCCTTATAAATTCATGTATTACTAGGATAGGCTGTAACCAATTATATTTCACAGCAATTTTTCAGACGGAGCCATGAATTCTATTTTACACCGAGGAAGACACTTACAGTCAGTTACAAGTGCATAATACTTTAAAAAGGTAATCAGGTACAAGCTATCACACAAGGGAAGCAGTAATTTAGCTAAAGACAGAGACTATTATAGTCTATGCAGAATTGTCTAACTTTTGTACAATAACTGAAACATCATGTGGGAAGCAACTGTTAATAAATTCCAGTGTTTTTGTTTAAGAATTGTTGCGCACCAATTGGTTTCTTGTGAGCACATCTGCAGCTCTGTTTAAAGATAAGTGAAGGGATGTTTTTAACCCTCCGCGCCCTGGGGTCCTATCCGTCAATGCCAGACTATGGTATCTCAGTAATCTTGCTCTGATTGGCCCTGTAAAATGAGAGGAGCCTGTGCACAGAAACACACGGTCAATAACCAAGAAATAGAGTTGCATTTGTGTACGTAAGGCACTGAAATATTCTCATGTAAATATCTTATCGCGAAAATTCAGGTTGCTAAAGATACCTCATATAACTAGCTGAAAAACAGAAGCGCCGGACGTGCGCAGACGACATGACACGTGTGTACAACAAGTTGCATACGTCGAGGCACCTAGAACAGCGAAAATAAATACAACACTGTCATAGTAATGATCTGTTCATTCAGTAACGACAGCGAAAAGACATGCTTTTACACGTTAGGTGATTAAAAATAATGCTGGCCATGAAACGCACGTCATGTCATTGCAAGATAAGTTAACGTCGTTTAACTTAAGGCCACAATCTCTAGTTTTTAATTTTTGAGCGATATTAATTTTTTACGCCTAAACGAGAGCAGATATAAAAATTCTGTCTGGTAGTTTTGTTTAATTTGTGTTCTCTATGTTCATTGTTTTTTAAGGTAGCAAATACTTTTTTTTAAGCTAATTACGAAACTAACGAAATTCTGATTATTTGACTTTTAATCGAAACTGTACAATTTCTTGCTTTGAAAAAAAAAAACAGCTATAACGTCAAAAACAGTTTGAAACAAAACTGCCATAGATTTTTATTTCTTCTCTCGTTTAAGCTTAAAAAATAACTATCGCAAGAACAGTAAAAACTAAAGAGCATAGCGTTAAGGTGGCCGCATTTCTGGTGCTCGGACTGCATGCAGCGTGTTCGGGGTAAGTCTTATCTGAGAGACCAGTAAACGCGCGTCCAAATGCTTATCTACGCAAAGAAAATACACCTCAGACTATTTGACAATGTGACTTTTAAGCCACCACGCACATCGGAAACATCGTTTAAGGCCTCGCTCTTTAGTTTTTTCAGTGGTTTCGAAAATACTTTTTTCAACGCAAATTAAAACATATATCAAAAATTAATTCTGGCTGTCTTAACTCTTATATGACATAGCGCGTGTCGAAATTTTTCTGTTGCAATGCACAAAACGGAATTGTACATTTTTGCCCCTGAAATTGCATATATTTTACTGTCAAAATAAGCCAAAGTGAAGTAAAATAATTTTTGCTAGCGAACGGTACATTATTAAAAAAAAAAAAAAAAAAAAAAAACGCTC
>PNEQ01099571.1:0-28434 GCA_003012365.1 Medauroidea extradentata | reverse complement strand
GCGCATCTACGACTTTGGCCGTAGAAGCGATATCACAATACATGTGCCGGCCGACGTTGCTTGTGACGCCTCGTCTATTTTTGCCACATACACACAAACACAACCTTCACAAGGCGGCTGTCTAAAGGTCAAAACATGCCGGTCTCTTCACACACATTAGCAGATATTGCGGCGTCGACATCTTGCCTATGAAGTTTGCAAGAAATATCACTTATATATGGTTGCGTAGATATTTGTTATAAACAGTCTTAGATTACATGGCAGCGAATTTTTTTTCCGAAAGTTTAGTTTTTTTAAACTAGATATATATTTGTATATGGTCAATGATTTTTTTTTGTAAGAAGGAAGATCGTATCAAAATTGAAAAAAAAAAGTGTTCTGTCAATCTAGACAAAACACTTTCGTGTCGAAGAGGCGTGGTTTTCAATTTAGTTGGCGTCCTTAAAATTAATGCATCATCCGTTGGCAAAAAAAAATTGCTTTATTTTGGCTTATAGTTCCACGGCAAAATTGGTATTACTTAAGGTGTAGAAATCTGGAATACTTGTTACCAAAATGTTGGGTACAAATTATAAATATATTTCTCATAAAAATGCAGGAGTTCTTCGATACGAAATTTATGTTGCTTTAAAAACCTACTTTGAAATTTACTGTATAGTATCGGACATGGTCTCAACATCGCCACTGAAAAATATCATTAGAGATGCTGATTTATCGCGGGAAAACTTGACTATTTGATGGGTTTAAAGTACGTTCAGCTTACCAAAAGATTGCTGACTTTCACTTGTACATGGAGCAATTGCTTTATTAGACTAAGCCAATAAGAATCTGGTTATTGTATTTTGAAGCCAGTTATTAGTCTCCAGACAGCAAGGTTGTGTCAGTTATATGTATCACTCATTCATACATGTTGAAAGAAACTACAGATTTTTCAAAGGTCACAAAATATTTTCGCGATATACCCTCATCTCTAAATATCATTTTCAAGAGTTAAAGAAAGAGATAAGAAAACAAACAGTGTACAGTTTTGGAGCGCCCGACCAGTTACGACACTCTGAACAGCTTGCAAGTTTTTAGACATATATTGGTGGTCGAGCAAGTACAATCAGAAGAATGAGCAAAGCTGTACCTAGACCGGAAAACTTCGTAGGTTCACTGACCTGTAAGCTAGCCTCCAACAATGTGTGGGTTCTCAAGTGGACAGTAGCTGTTCGTATGCGTCAAGTATGTCAAAGGCCGATTGCTAGTAACCGGTAAAATTAGCTGGCCCACTGACTTTTATACCAACCTCCAAGAAGGTTTACTGTAGAGTACGTCACAAAATCTTCATCTTCTAGTGTTGTGACCTACTATAATTACTGACTAGATACTATACTGTATATGTGTAGGTAAGATATGGAAAGTGTATAATGATTTTGTTATATTCCAGGTCAGTAAGTGCAGAGTGTGTACTGTCACAAGTGGAAATCATCCATGATATGTCTTTAATAATACTAACCGCTACACTACTCACTACATCCCAAAGATATAAAAAAAAAAAACCAAATCCAAATTAAGCAAGAATTTTGATTAAGCGTATTTAGAAGAAAATACTTTGAAAAAAATGCGGCAACGGTCTGAAATTATATGGGCCGTTATTCAGGAAGACTTAAAGAAAAAATATTACTGAAAATAATTGTTACGCTAGAGCCAATCAAATTACTAAGACGTACTAAAAAAAACTCAGTGACCTTACGTACAATATAACGTTTAAATGTAGGCTCCACGCCCGAAACAAAGAGAAAATAATTTTTTAAATATAGCTAACGGTAGAATATCAATTACAGAGCAATTACGGGCAAAACATCTGGATTATTTAGCAGAAGTTAATTTAAAAGCCCGTGCAAAATTTAAATGATTAAAACTTTCTGGAAAAGTATTGAAATTGCTACTAGTGTTCAGAAGCTGTGAATATCACCAGGACCGGATTTACCACTGGGCCCACCAGGCCCGAGCCTAGGACGTAATTTTCACAAGAGCGCACTTTTGTCGAGGAAAACATGTGAAGAATTTTCCGTCACTATTTTTAAAAGTGCCAATTATGGCGATGAGTAAAAAACTTTATAATGGATTTCCTTTTGGCATTGATGACTTATGCTGTCTCTATTAGAGTTATCTGCTCGATGGCCAATAGAGCTATTTATTTTCAAATAACTGTGTTACAACAAATCTGAATTATTATTGTTATTACAATTACCAAAATCACTCTCTATCTCTGCTTCGTTGTTAGTGGTTGGATGATTTAACTCACAGAGTATTGAGTTTCTGTATGTAAATTACGTACCTTGTTCTGATTGGTACATATAAAGGAAAACAAGAAAAACTCTGAGTGAATACACATAGCCATAAAACTGAGATTATCATGTGCACGTAAGGTTCCTACAGATAAGGCTAGTCGCGAAAGGTGACACTAACCTACAGTCGCTTAAAATCCAGCTTATTTCCAGAAGAAAAAACTAGTATTTCAGGTTTACTGTACAGGGGTGTAATCAGATTTTTTTTTTGCGGGGAGGGTATAGGAGGGATTCTTTTGTTGTAATGTATTATGCACATATCCCTACATGTAAACACACACAAATACAAGACAACAATTGATTTTGTTCGTTTGGTATTATTGTAGATATATTTATTTTACAGGTATTAACAGATGGTAGGGGCCGTGGTTGCTGAATGGTCAGACCTCTCACCTCCCACCAAGGCAATCCTGGTTTGATTCCTGGCTGGGTCGGTTTCCGGATTTTCGTATGTGGGAATCGAGCAGGACGACGAGGCGGATTTTCTCGGGGATCTCCCGTTTCCCCCGCCCTTTCATTCCGGCGCTGCCCCTCACCAGCGCTGAAGACCAAAATCTCTCACTCACTTACTAAAAGATAGTTTATATATCTTTTTAAAAAAATTTTTGATAGTCCGGGAGGTGGGGGGAGATGTTTCCCGATAGACCTCCGTACATATGCGCTCGCATACCTATACTATAAGCAGCAGGTTGTTAAACATAACACCAAGGTACGTACCGCAGAGAAGTGCAGGGCGGTGACAGAGTGGTTGAAGACGTAGTGGCGCTCTGCGTGGACCGGGTTCTTGACGTTCCAACAGCGCACGGTGCCGTGCTGAGAGACGCTGTCGCCATAGGCGTAACCCACGGCCAACACGTCCTCGTTGGCGGGGTTCCAGCACAGCGCGCTGACACCTCCCTCCTGCAGCTCCTCGTCCGCCTGGAAGCTCCAGAGGTGCTGGAGGAGATAGTCGCAGGGTGGAGGTCGCGACAGGCCACGGAAGGCCTGCAGCTGGCGGCGGTACGTGTTGCAAGCCAGCATGCGCTCCACCGTGACGGCGGCCTCCTTGAAGGCGTCGGTGCGAGCCACGCGTTGGAACTGCTCCTCGGGAGACATCCCCGTCGACGAAGAGACGCTAGCCACGTCCTGCTGTCGCTCCTCTGGGTCTTCGGCCATCGTGGCGAGACAAGTCGAAGGCGCTGCTCTACTGTCACCTCAACCCTGCCCGTTTACACCTGAACACACAACATTTAGGAGAAGAGATTTTGATCAGTGCTTAATGTTTTGGTCTTTAGTGCTGGTGAGGGGGTGACATGATGTGAGTATGGAGCAGCCCCGGAACGAGGGGGGGGGGGGGTGAAACGGAGATCCCCGAGAAAACCCACTGACCAGAGGCATCGTTTGGCACGATTCACTCATGGGATGATTCAGCCCTAGTAGCAAATACAATCATTTTTCAGCTGGCCAGCTGTAGGCAGAAGCGGCCAACGTTCGTTAGTATGATGGTCTACTATTGCTGGAATGGTTGTTAAGTCAGTAAATATGTCTGTAGTTGTACTGAACTAATTTTAATGTGGGCAACTTAGTTAAAAATGACTGACATATTTCAATATACGGTTCACAAGCAGACTTAGCAAACTAGCCCACAAAGATCTGAGTATAATAAGAATGCTTCTGGTACACGTGTGGGTGATTTCATTATGCATCATGTTTGCCACATGTGGCCACGGGTGCATTCCGAATGTTTACTTCCTGTAGGCTGCTTATCATGATAATATTCACATAAGTGGGCCAATTGATGTTTGCTATTTGGGAGGCACCGACCCCTACGGGATTCGAACTCGAATCACCTTGATGGAAGGCGAGTGCCCTAACCACTGCGCCAAACGTGTCCCTCCCCAATAATTAGGAATACAGACGTGAAATAGTTGGTAGGTAGGGACCTGAAAAATTCGCCTTTTCTTTTGGGCGCAAGCTAGAATTCAAACAACTGTGTGTTCTTGTCTGCGTCACAGTTGGTAGGAACACCTGATTTTCGCGAAAATATTTTTGGACCAAATTGTTTCAATGCCTGTTGTGCATATTTACTGCTCTGCTTCATGGCCAGTGTCTGGATGTTTTGACTTTTACTTGTTTACAGACTGTACTAGCAAATCACTGACGTATGGTGTCACATATTAATGGACATGTAACACTTTTGCATTTACTAAATGATTTGTGTGCCGCACTGGTTCAGCCAATATACAGTGCCTGGTGGCTTGAGGAAGGTGTGAACGGGCGATGCTCCAATCCTACAACACAACCTGTGCCCAGCGCAGTTAGAGCGCACTGCTATTCGCTGTTCTGCAGGTTGCCTAGATGCCAGGCTTCCGCTTGCACACAGCCGATGATTGCCGATTTGTACTTTTGATTATTTCAGTGACCCACTTTTTGTGTTCATGACTGTACATAGTAAATTGAGAATATCCAGTCAGATATAATAAAAAAATAGCGTGTCGTTTTAAAAAATTAGACGAAAACGTGTATTTTCATTAAAAACCAGAAATATCCATCCCACCGGAATTGCGCAAGTATAACTGGGCACTACAGCCGATATTTTTTGGAAGGCGTATACTTACGATATGCTCCATCTAACAAGTGCACCGCCTTTAAATCCTGATAGTTCCCTAACATTCTTTCTAAACTAGATATGACTAATTATTTTTTTTAATAATGAACGGTAAATAATATTTACACATTTAATATTAATTACCATAATTTAACAGTTAGAACGACGAACAATACTGCCCGCGTGCCAGCTCTGAGTCCATGGCGTGTACGCATTTTTCGTCGTAAACGTCATGTATGCCACCATAAAACAACAGCAAACTCATCCCAACTTACAACGTTACTTCGGCTAGTACGTGCGTCGACATGGTATCAGCCTCGTTACATTATTTATACATCTACGAACGTTAATTGCACACCCACCAGGGACTCAGCTGGCGCGCGGACAGTAGTAAACTTGGTATTAATATTTTACTTTCATTAGATTTTCCACATTCTTGTAAAACTGGGTAAAGTTACATATCGATGGCGAAGATGCAAAACCTCGTATGTCACAATCGGAAAGAGCTCAGATGGGCGGATAAACTGAAGATGAAATCTTACTGGCGTGGAAGGAATTTTACAGCCCTTTAGTCTGCATCAATGCAATAAAATATGCTTTGAAAAAAAACTAATTTATTGAAAATTCTTGTTATTGCCGAGGAACAATATGTAAACATGTAAATACTGCCAAAAATTGACACACGAGGTTTTGCATCTGCATCATCGATATGTTTGGGTTTGAGAGCCCTATACATCACTCGCTAGATACCGACTTTGATGTACGGAAACAAGATGACGATAAGAACTAGATTGGCTCGTGTTTCAACGACCGTGTCGCCTTTATGCGTGATGCGTGAAAACAGCGTGCAGTGCTCTAGCCGTTAGCTTTTTTCGTCATTTGGGACTTCAGGTTGTGACCCTACTTCTTCATAACTTGATTTATTTGCTTGGACATACTCCATTGCGAAGTAAATAACTGTCAAAAGGAAACTAAAAATAAGACAAGAAAACATAATTAAGCAGAGTATGATTTAGTCATCAGGATACATACACAACATGAAATTCCAAAACTGGAATCCGTTTAGATAAAACAAGGAACAAAACCGAAAATAAAAGAAATTACAAAAATATAAAAATAAACCTAAGGTGACATGCGACACAACGATGAGACGAAACAAAAACACAAACATAAATACAGCAAACGACACAAAGATGAGGCGAAACAAAACACAAAGATGTCGGATACAAACAGAAAAAACAACAAACGACACAAACGATAAGACGAAACATAACACAGCAGTTTTCCAAACAGTCAGGTTTTTGTTTCGTCTCATCGTTGTGTCGCATGTCAACTTAGGTTTATTTTTATATTTTTGTTATTTATTTTATTTTCTGTTTTTTCATTGTTTTATCTGAACAGATTCCAGTTTTGAAATTTCATGTTGTGTGTGTATCCTGATGACTAAAGCATACTCTGCTTATTTATGTTTTCTTGTCTTATTTTTAGTTTTCTTTTGACAGTCATTTATTTCGCAATGGGGTATGTCCTAGCAAATAAATCCAGTCATGCACTCCCATTGCACAGTTATTTCACAGATCACTACTTCTTCATGTACGGAAAGTGCACAGTAAAGTCAAGCATGTGCTTTTCTCTGTTTTTGTTGTACGGTGCCGGTTAGTATTTTTACGTGACAGCGTTCTGAAAAAGCTGTTTTTAGCCATTTTGTGGTGTCCCGAAAGCATGTTTCTAAGCTTGATATTTATGAAACAAAAATAGAAAAGCATAGTTTCAAAAGTGTTTTCAATTCGGAGATAAAGATATCAAACACACATTTCTTAGCATATCTTAAAATACTTTATCCTAGTAAGCTGTAACAGTGTTCATGCGCTAGCTGTATAGGGTTCTTTAAAGAATGCTTCGGAACTACAGAACAAGGTAAATGTTTGATGAATTAAGAGAGCGAGGTAGATAAATAAGCGCCGAGTGCTACAATTGAGATCTACACTTTTTGAATGTCAGTATAGAAAAACTACAAAATAACAATAATGATTGCCAACTTTATGAGCATACATTTACCCGGAATGATGCATTTGTTAAGAGTGATCTCTTGCGCCGCTATTAAATGTATGATATTTTGGCGTCAGAGATTGTTCTTCAGATATACGTTACTCGAGAAAAATGTTTGCTCAGAAAGTTGGCAAAAACTATTGTAAAGGATTGCTCTTTTTTTTCTGCTAGTTGGCTTCGAGAACCTACAATTATACTGCCTTACTAAGGAAGAAAACATTTTCTCCAAAATTTGGAGAAAAATTTTTTCTTTATATTTAATTAGTTGGTATCAACACACATATTTTCACTAAGGATAAAAGGCTTATAACCAGTCGTTACCTGTGTAAAAATTAATAAAATATTCCTCAAGTCCAATATTTAGCTGAATACTGAGCATTAAAGCCCTAAGTTGTTGTTTTGAAGAAAGATGTCAAAAAACACTACCAAATAATTTTTAAATAATTAAATGTCATAATAAAGTCAATACACTGCTATTATTCACAAAAATTATAGTGTCTTAAGAAAAAACAAACTTTTTGCTATCCTGTAAATTTTGATATCTCGGAGTTAAGGCTTTCTTCTTTAGTAGGGCAATATAAACTGACGCTTTTAGTGCTTACGTTAACATTTCCAAGGCAGGAAACAAAGCATAACGTGAGAATAATTCAAAACATGTTGTTGTGGCTTGCGACTGTTAGCATTATATAAAGAACAGTGGCATTGCACTTACCGCTCGCGAAGTACAGCCTAAGTGATCACACACATTTTGAAACGATGTATCGATGAGCGTACAATCGATTCGCCAAACGACTGTTTCTGTGCTGCGCCCCCACATATCAGGAAACGCCGCTGCACTGGTACCGGAGTTGTCCCGCGGGCTGAAATGACGGTCTTAACTGGTTCAACCTTATTTTAACATGGTTCCCCTCCCCCACTGCCTTCCCTGACGGTGGGTCAAGGGGAGGAAATATCGATTCAAACACGGCCCGCCCCTCCAACTGGCGGTTATCGGGCTGTCTTCGGCTGTCTCCGCGTAATCAACTCGTCACGAACCCAGTGATAAGCGCTTTAATTTGCTCTTGCGTTGTTTTACTATCCGTCACATGAAGTTAGATTTTAATTCACTTACATATATCTAACAGACGTAAATGAAGTAAGGGCGCGGTGCATCGCAAATTTCATCACCATTTTTTTTTTTTTATTTTTATACTTGTACTGGTTTTTTTTCTCATGTTTTAGACACAAAATGTTACTTAATTGTTCTCTTATACAATTTTTTTTATCTCGCATAGTTTTTTGCGCTGTGGCTCGTTAAAGCCAAAATTTGCATGTTTCTGTTTTAAGGACAACAATAAAACCAACTCACTTACCAAACTTTAAAAATTGACAGTGAATAACGATGTTGTAGGCTACAAATTCAGCTATGTTAAACCCCAAATGAAATATTTTCGTAGTTCTAAAAAAATTATCGAATTTTTCAAATTTATATTTTAAATTTCAGCATGTTTAAAATACAAAAAAAATATAATTTTTTTTTTTGCTTTTATGTATGTGATATTTTAGCCAGGAAAGTCTTCACCGACTGTGAATTTTTTCAGTTCACCGTGTCAGTTTGTTTAAGTGTAGTCCTTAAAACGGAAATACGCAAATTTTGACATTACGTGAAAACTATGCGAGATTAAAAAAATTCCATTACAGCCAAATTTAGTCTAAAATAATAAAAACATTATTGGGTACAAATAAGAAATAAAACGATGGTGATGAAAATTGCTGTATACCGCGCCCTTGATACATGAAAACTACACGAAGCAAACCTTTAAGATTCTACTATATCCCTGATGTTCAAATTCTTGGTTTATATACTTGTTTTAGAGTACAAATAACAAATAAGCTCAGGGAAAACCAATTTTTTGTGTGCATTATATTCACCGTTTAATCAGTAAGAGGTAAAGATAGTATAGACCTACTTATTGTTTTATCTCACAGTTCACAAACTACATTTTAAAAAATGTAAATTTAACGCAAAATTGTTATAGAATATGTACACAAAATTGGTTCCACCTGAACACATGTTTTATTTATACTATAAAGTAAATATATTACGACTTAAAAACCAAGAATTTTTACTTCCGAGGCATAGTGAAATCTTAAAAGACTAATAGGTCTATATTAAAATTAGCCTTCCTAATAATAAAAAATTAATATTCATATTGAGTGACATAAACATAATTATTGCGACCAAGAAATGTTAACAATTTTCGCAAGGAGCAAATTTTAATTTACAAGAACCAGATAATAAACGCATGTACTTAGCCATAAAGACTCGTCGACAGATAATTAAATAAACATAACTTTTTTTCTGATTAAAGCTAAACAGGGAGAAAACTTGGCCGTGGTCTGTAATAAGTGACAATCCCATCATTATTCTGGAGTGATTCCATGCGCTCACTGTTGCCATCACACAAAATAAATTTAACATATAAAAAAACTTGGGAAATAAGTTTTTAAAACAATTTTTTTGCGGCTATCAATATAAAGTAACTATCAACAAGAAAAACATCAAATACAAACAAAGATGCCACGATAAAAGGCGGTGGAGGCATTACGCATCTCACCTTGCTGCCTTGACGTTCAACCAATAGCTGCCGATCTTTCTTCTGCTCAGGAGCAACAATCATTGAGCTGAGATCAAGCAATTTAAGACGCGCCATGTCAGACGCTCTAATAAAAGGTTGAGATATTTTCCCGCACACAACACAGAGATCACAGTCAAGGGACTCAAGTACAACAAAATAAATCATGTCACTTAATCTAATACTTATTTGATATTTGTGCTGATAGTAATGGTCCGAACATGTATTACAACCTTACAGATAATTATTGTTAAAGTTACAAGAACTAAACTTGAAAATATGCCGATAAAACTCTACATTTTTGTCCACTTGCAATTTTTTCGCGTGCAACTAAGAAATTATGGTAACCAATTTTCCAAATTATATAGTGACATAACAACTCAATTTTGGAAAACTTAACAATGCCACGAAACCCCACACTGTTTAATAAACAGTATCTCAACCCCTTGAAACAATGTGCGACGTTATTATTTTTGTAGTACTTGATTAAAAATGTTTTGAGGACCTGGTTAAAAACTTTCTCTTGAATAAGCACAAACGGTTGTTCCATCAAGGCGTTGCTGAGAGACAGTGGCCCAGCAGCATGTCTGGTCGTCTGTTGTGGCTGGTGACTCAACTGGCGGGATACCCGACTGTCAGCATCTACTCTGCGACCTTCATATCCATCCTTGCAGTGCAGCAACCCTTCGACCTCAACAACTTCGCTCATCTGGTCGAGTCCAGGAGCTACAGTATTGGATACCTTCAAAACTCACCTGTCTAGTAGTTAGCAGTAAGCATCTTCTTACTACTTTTTAGAATTTTTGCTGGGCGTGCTCGAACAAATTTGACTAAACACTGGCATTGGCGCGGGAAATGGAAGCGGTGGGTACAGGGGTATATTTACACCACCTACATTTTGGGTGTGTGGTACAGTATAATATTTGCACCCTCTTAAATTTGTGTTATTGACACTTAGGCTGGGTTTATAAACTACGCGATAACATTAGAACGCTAGAAACGCATTTCGTAAAATACACAACAAAATTTCAGTCTTTTATAAACAACGCAAGCAACACGATGTAATCAACACTACAACTTAACATTTCGAAGAGGCAGCAGAAAGTTTCTTTATGTATTTTTCCATTACGATTATGTTTTGTCACTAACATCTGTTTTCTAAATCTTCGGTTGATGCAGTATTTTGAAATAGTACAGATAAATATAAGCACAGTATATTTGAAGACTTATTCCAGTTGAACACAAACAAATGTGTATCGAAATGGCGGGGTCTCTGCCTTCTAAAGACAATTGAAACTAGTTAAAAATATTTCCGCCAAACAAATTGTCGGTACAGAAGGCGGTGAAACGCAGGAAGTTGAAAGTTGTATAGTGGTTGCGTTACAGCCTTACGTACTTGCGTTTCTTACGTATTTTATAAACGGGTATATGTCGACGTTCTATATTCAATTTTTTAGGTTTTGCGATCTTATGTTGTTGCTTAGTTTATAAACCCGACCACAGAATCTGTGAAAAGTGCTTATTTCGTAAATTTTATTAATTTTAGCGACTGTCCTCGTTTCTACACCTTCCCAACTATCCAAACCAAAGTAGATACTTCTCATTATGGTAGATAATTACAACCACTATGGAGGGAAAATGGTGGGTGGAGGTTTTAATTAAATTCAGAACATCTTCTGCACATAGAGATAACTGTTTTCAGTGTCTTCAGCAAATTCTTCAATCACAAAAATTTGTAATAGAAAATGTTAAAATTAACTGTACGCCGTCTGCCACGTGTTTTATATGCATTGTAGTGTGCAGGGAATTTTTTAGGAAACAATATTACAAGCACACATTTTGCCCATATACGATAAGAAAATGCTTCAGTCGTGTACGAAATGTTGCTAGACAAAACGCAATTAGTAACAGTGTTCCGAGGTCCTCAAACAAAGATAAAAGTATTTTTTCTTACTGCAGTGCCTCCAAGTATGACTGAATACATGCGAAACTGGGATATAAAACCGCAGTGATAAGTTACAGTTTTTTTATCAATATAAATTTTATTTCAAGGTTATCGCCTAAGTCCCGTAGTGAAAAAGGGGTTTGGTGGAAAGCTTGCTTGTTAGTTCGGTGCTTGACTCCAAGTAGCGAGGAGGTATTGGAAGCGAGAATCAAGATTGCTCGTATTACTCTACTTCTGAACCTCCAAAACACAACATCGTTTCAGGCAGGAGGTGTACTTGATGTAGGTCAAGTTTCTTTTCTTATAAGTTAACTGAGTACTTGAAAAAATGTTCCCCTTAGCAACGGAACTAAAAATTATGCTACGCAAACATAAATCAGTGTATAGTAACGCTGAAAGATAATCATAATAAACAATTAGACTCTTTTGTGTTCCACGGGCTGCTATCAAAAAAGTAAACTTTTAACTGCTGAAGACTGACTTCCCCCGAACACAATCACTGATAACTATTCGAAATCTTAACTTAAAGCTGGGGCGTTTTAGCGCGTATTTTTCGAAGTTAGTGCCATAGGTACGACACGTGCGCTGATGTTATTGAGGAACTTCAGTGGGTAGTGGGAATATAATACACTTTACCCCTTCGAAAGATTTCATTGAAATGCCTTGCACTAATTAAGTGTCAGGGCCTTGCACTGAATTCTAGACCAGAACATTCCAAACCGTATTCCGGATCTACCGACGACTGCTCCATGTATAAAGTCGAAAGTTTTCATAAAACCAATTAAATATTAATTACGTAGATGTAGTACAGCAATACGTTTTGAAATAATTGCAAAATGTGACTAGTGAATAAATTATTTTTCGCTTTTCGGTTCGTCTGCTTTGTAAGTATACAAAGAAGTTTTCCTCCTGGAAATTTAATTTATTTTTTCTGGTAAAGTAAAGTATATTACTTTTTTTTTAAGTATTTACGTACGCATCATTCTGAAGCAAACCTCTCGATGTCTCAATTTATAAGATGTCATTGGCTAATCGAAAACACATATTTTTTTCGCCTTTTTAAGGGCCGAATTTCGAAAAAAAAACCTTAAATACATAACTCATAAATGTATATAAGTATCCAACTGAATTGTATATTGCGACGATAACACGTAGAGTCACAGCTGAATCGACGATTCATTAAACCTGTATCAACTCTTAGAGCTGGAATTTAGAAATAACCTGAAGTATTTTACTACCATTTACATAATCATCATCACGTATCGTAAATCAGCTCAATATCTCCTCTTATTCGATCAATTCAGAGGATTTACTTAAAACACATTCAATGTGTGATTAGCCTACCCCCCTTAGAGATTAAATTTATTAAATTACTTTAACATCATTTTAGATTATTTTATGGGTGTCTCGAAGACTTAAAAAGCATAACAATGGCCTGCTAGGTTGAAGATATTATCGACGATCGATTCATAGTAGACACTTTTAACATCTCACGCCACTTTTTAGCCCCGTAGGTGCTGGATTTCAAATAATCGTGAAATTAATTTTCAGACTTTCAAATAATTAATTATTTACCCTTTTGTGGTTAAATTTGGTAAAATTCTGAAACAAAATTTTTGGTATCTATGTAAGTATTTGCATCCTGAAACGAAAATCACTTCGATGTATCGAAGCGTTCAATATATATGGACGAATGCCCAGAAACACATATGACGTCTTTCAACCCCAAATTATCTAATTTAGAAACAATTGACGTAAAAACACAGATATAACACATTTGGTTTCACGTGTCAACAAGCTGTCGTTCATGACTAGGCGAGGACCTCCATACACCAGTATTCTCAATCGCCAGTGAGTTATATTTATACTGCTATACACGTGTAGCTTAAAAAATAACATCAAAATTTCATGATAATGCTGCCAAAGATATTACGAACCACCAAATAGAATTTGAGGCAATGATCTTTTTTTTTTTTTTTTTTTTTTTTTTTCCACCATTAGTACTACGAGACCAGAATTTTGTAAACAAAATATGCAAAATATATTTACGACATGTTTTCTTGTAAGTCTTATATAAGTCCATATCTTTGACGTAGCTCGAAACTTGTATGACAAAAGTGTTCTTATGCAAGTAGAAATTTATGCATTATTACTTAAGCAGCAGAATTACACGGTTTAAGGAGTTTACAATTAAATAGTTACTGTTTACTGCTTAAGTTAAGCAGTGGTAGTCAACCAATCACAGGAAAGGTCGATACTCCCGTTAGGTCATTTGCAACTTTCCCGATAACTTCCGTTTGTCTTTATCTTTCAAAATTCCTTCCAGAATAGTACTTTTTTTACTGTAAAGATATGGGTGTTTCCTAGAATATGATGTTTTGAATTGTAAATACTAGAAGACAATAATTTTCACGCCTCGTAATTAACTTATCTTCGTTGTTTTACTTTATGTTTATAACCAGCGCTTCTAAAATAATTAATTCAGTCAGAAATACAAAATTTAATTACGTCGCTATTGGTTGTACATAGGCAGTAACCTAGTAATTCAGGGCATTACATTTCCGCGAAGCTATCAAATATCCAAAAATGCTGGCTTACGTGAGAAAATTCATTCTTAGAAACATAGATTTCTCTGGCACAAGAAAATAAACGTTTTGTCACAGACCGTGCCACGTGAGGATTTAACAAAGAAATTTGTACATTAAAAGTTATTCATTGAATTTTTTCAGTAGTAAATATATTATTTATTAAAAAATTATAAGAAGAGTATTTGTAATGTTAATATGGAACATAATCTGGAGCACCATATTCTTCTGCAACATCCTTGCACAGACACAAGCCTGCCCCTCCCTTGTTTATATATGCGAATGCTGTGCAGTGTGTTCCTCATTGTCACGTCAGCAAAGTTATCATTAACGTACCAGCACGTAAAAATACAATGTATTGCACCACAATGTACTAACACATTGTAATAACCCTCACAAAAATACACATTCCGTAAAATAATACCGAAAAATGAAGAGGTGATTGGCCTACATGGTAACGAGACAGAATTTAGAGAGTTTCCCTGAAACCTACCGTTTGTACTTGCGAATACAATTTAATGTAAATAAAAGAGTAACAATAATAAATGTGGTGTATACATATACTCTAGCAGCTGTGTGTATGAATGACAATGACATACGTAACAATGCAGCCTAGATGTATGTAACCTTACACTTGTGGGCTTTCTTTAAATCAAAACATCGTCATAACACCATTTTTTATGAAACTCTGATTTTCACATTTACCTAAGTATCAAAAGTAAAGGATAATTATAACACCAACAAATAAACTCAGTAGGACTGTGGCATGCTAAAGGTTGCTCAATTGGCACTAATGTTTTCTTTTGACACATTGTTAGGAAATACTTTTTAGGGACATGATACAAATAGACTATAAATGATATAATCGTTTACTTGATATAAACGCATAGTTTGGTATCATTTTACGTTTGGTTGTCATGCATAGCAAATTAAAATAAAAGTTATATTTTTCTGCCTGTAAATTATGTCTAATTGACAAAGTTTTAACGCAAAACTATATTTCAAATATGTTTAAATGCTTTTATTACATACACACATTGAATTCTAAAATTGAGAGATTTGTGAAATTATGCCTAGATAGCTTTATTAAATTGAATCACAATTATATGTGGTCACGTAAATCCCGGTTGCTTGCATAGAAGCTTTAATAATAAATGGATGAAATTCTTGCGCCTGTACGTTAATAATTCGCGAGGCCTACGAACTACCGGAAATTTTGTATTCTATAAGGAGTTTACAAAATATCACTCGGCTAGTCAGAGTAGATTATAACATATTCTCGCGTTATTTAAATTGTAGTCTGATTGAAGTTTTCTTGCATCCAAGAAATAAACCAATCTTAATTACTTGCATTCAATTGTTTTCTTAACCTGGCTAACGTTTGCTAATGAACATTCTGGTCACGATAACAAGTAAGCTTAGCTAATTCGAGAAGGTTGCTTTCTGTAAACGTTTTATGGTAGTTGCCGTAGGAAACGGTTGGCAAGAGGAATAGTTTCTGTTCTTGCCCCTAAAGGAAGGCTTGTACTATTGTACATGAACTCTTCTGGACCATCTCCGGTCACCGCAACGCCTGTGAAAGTCATAAGCTGTTATATTCGGTCACGAGGTTAGCTTGCGTAGGGCGAAATATCAGTGTGAGGTAATCAAACAGTTTCACGAGTAATGTTTTCAAATGTCAAATAAGTCACAAAACTTTGAATTGCTTGCAGTCTTTTAGAAATAAACCTGGAGATTGAGCATAACTGATCTCAGCGGACATGCAAAATCTCGACAGGTTATTTAATATACCGTCTTCGGTTATGTTATTTTAAGTATAATTTCCGATGGTTTAAGAAGCTGTGATATAATGTCTTTGAGGGATATAATAAGGTACTGTGCTGTTGTGGATATACGTTATTGCAATATTATGTCGCCCCAGAAGATGAATGGAGCAAATGTCAGCTCCCGAAACGTCGCGAAAAATCGGTTTTAATAAATCTACTGTGTTCTTTTTTTGGTCTTCATCGCTGTGTCGTCTAGTTTGCTGTCTGTGATGTCGTTGTTATTCTGTCGTGTGTCCATTATTGTCTTCGTCCTAGTATTGTCCGTGCTGTCTTAATTGTGGTGTCCTAAGTTTTACAGATTATTTTTGGATGTTTATTTTATTTTTCTTTATTAGTTGTTGATTAATTGCTTATGAGATCTTTCATGTTCTGGGGTTTTGGTTTTGTTGACTCCAGCCAAACTTTATTGTTTATAATTTTATTTTCATTTATCGTTTGTTTTTTCTTAGTCTCATATTAGAATTCGAAGACGACATAACATTGGAATAGCGTATGTCCACAACAGTGCAGTACGTTATGTTGGAATATGCTGTGCGTTGCACTGCATTTAAGGATATTTCTATTAGGTTGTTAGATAAGGAAACTAAATACAAATGTTAATATGTGGCGCTGGTATAGCAGACCACTTCTCGCGCGTGAACATTATGTCACATAGAACGAACTGGCGTAACTAAAATATTGGGCCTAACGTGGGAATGTGGAACACGATTTTCTGTTGTTTCCTGTAAACGCTGCCGTTTCGTGAATAAAATGCAGCTGTGAGAAAATACCGAAATAAAAATTACTCTTGTAGTTTTACGTTTAACAGTTATACAATCAGTTACAACGAAGATAACTATCATTGCTTGAAAAAGTTGTATATTACGAAAATGTTATTTTGTTAATATGTAGAAGTGGCTCAGTAGCTCTTTAGCTTAGTTGGCGTAGGACGTTAATCAGCACTCACGTAATTTACTTATGGAAAATATAAAACACTCATATTACCAAGCTTGCCTGATTCGTAAGAATTAAACTATTACAGTAGTACAATAATTATTTTGCTCGGTACTCTAACAACTGAGTTCCTTTTCATGTACAAAAATGTGCAGCCTTTGTTTATAGCCTTTCCTGTAGTCTACATCCATAACGATAAAAATTCAGGTACCTATGCCAGCATGCGTAGTATTATAAAAATCAGTCACATATTATAGTTGTTGGTAATTTTTGCTAACAAAATGTTTAGTAGAACACGGATTATTCACGTGTGTTTATTTTAAATCTTATTTTAAACAATGAAGCCATTAAAATGTACTTACATTCGTGCCACCACGCACTAGACACCCTTCAGCAGCTACCACCGGCTCGACCGCGCCGCAACAAGACAGCCGCGACGTGATATGTAGCGGGCTTCTGTTGCCATAGACCACACAATAACTGTTCAACCTACAGAAACCTATTATACAACATTTGAAAAAGGATGGATTTACCTTTAAAATTAAGTTTTCACATTTTAACTGTACTTTATTAAAATTTAAATAACACCTGTTTTATTGTCTTCATACACCGATATTAAAATATTTTTTTACGCTCAAACCCATTCTTGCAGTGTTACGAAATTTTTACGTCACATTAACGTAATACTGAAAATATTTCCCTAATTTTTTGGAAGTTTTCAGTTTAGCCATTTTCAGTATTTACATGGCATAATTTTCACACAATCATTTAGCAATAACTTTTTTTAAGAATTATGATTCGGGCTATTTTTTATATTTGTGTTTGTTTGATGAAGTCTTTGAATAAGCACTCAACGTTTTTTTTTTTTTTCGATTTTAATTTACCACCAGACTACTTGAACACCCTTAACGACGCTCTGCACCGAAAATTTCATAGTTTTATAACTGTAGCAAACACTTTCAAAGTCTTACACGTTACATTAATAGTACTTCCTCACAAATAACATATTTTCCTGTTTCATAGTTATCGTACAAAGTACATTTCAAAGTAGGGATTTTACAATAAGAGGTACATACCCAAAGTTCAATATATTCAAACAATACGAATTAAATAACTTGGAGTAAAAATAAATGTATTAAGCTAAAGAATGACACCTTTGTTATTTAACATAAAATTATTTTTGAAACATACAAAGTTTCAAACATATGTCCAAATTTATGTATATTAAACAATGTTTTTTAAAATTTTAGAAATTTTTACGTTAAATTAAAAACGTTTCATTATGTAGGTTAATACTTTCATTCTAAATTATTTCATTCATATTATTTGAATAGTTTTTACTTTGGGTAAGTAGCGAAAAATGTCAAATCGATACTTTCACATGCCGTTTTATGAACACTATGAAACATAAAAATATTTAATTTGTTTGAACAGTGTTTGATACAATTATAAATTTACGAATTATTCGGTAAAGAGCAGTATTAAATCGCGCAAACAAGTAAGGGTTTCGCCACTTACTGAACTCTTGAAAACTCTACTCGAGTAACTTTATTAACGCCTCGAGCTGAAATTTTTCTCTAGCCAGTCTAGTCTTGTGAAATAATATCCGCCTAAAGCCAATAAATGACTGTTTATCACAAACAGCAATTGCAGAAGTTTTGTAATTACATATTTTTTTTTATCAAAGCGAGAATTAAACAATGATGCATTTAAATTAATCGTTCCACGGTTACCAAGAGATAGTAAATTGTTTTCATGTATCTACACTAAATGAAATGAACTAGGCCTAAATGGCATGCACACAAATTGTTTGGTGAAATCACAACCGCAGTTAATAAGAAAATAAAATCTAACCTGAATATTGGTGTCAAACGTTTTACTGAAGTTTTAACATTCGTTTAAAGTGTATATAATAATGCTGATTTGTGCCACTATCATGCAAAACCACATTTCTCTCTAAAAAAAATACGAATACTGGCATAAGTACTACTTTCCACAAACTTCGGATGAGAATCCTCCAAAATGTTGGACTTACGACATTCCATTCAGAATTGAATGTGTGAATTATGGGTTGTCTAATCACAAGTGAGGTTAGAATATGTCTAACAGTTCCGGAAACATGACAAAATATTTGCTTATTTATGAAGTGCAATCTTCTGAAACAGCAGACCCGCAATTATCTCTTCTGAATCCAGAATTAGTGGACATCCTTGGTCTAGGTACAAAATGTGGCTCAAATAAGTAGAATAGTTTACTAAATATTATACAATGATTGCTTGATTCTGTACGTTTTGTGATTAGATAAATAAGAATAATATTATTAAAAATACCATAATATTATAATAATAAAAACAATGGTAAAGTGTCATTCTTTCAGACATTCCCTTGAGAGGGACAAATTACTTATTTCCACATTCTTAGTTTTTCTTTCTTCTACTGCTTCTTATCTTCTTACAAAATTGTATAGTTTCTCGTTTGGTGTGAAAGATGGAGTTTATTTATATATATTAATTGTAATTTTATCACTCCTTCACAAAGATACAAAAATTACATCATTGTCGAGTAAAACATATACGGTACGTCAAAATTATGTTTCATCTGAAATATTATGTTTGTTCCGCGTGTACTGTGTAACTCGAAATTCTAACTATCGTTAAGTCGTTGCAAAGTGTGTTACAACTCAAGGCAGGCGGGAAAAAAATCAATATCGAGTGGAAAACTAGCGCGTATACAATGTGTACGTTGGATAAAAAATGCTATTGTTTTGATAAGGCTGTGAAGACAGCGAGTGAAAGGGGAAAGGAAAATGACGAGTATTCTAGGAGGCCTTGTCAACATTCTTTGAATATCGTAACGATTGGGTGAGCGTGAATTTCTGTGAAATCTTTCTCCAGTTGTGAGACGTCTTCAGTACGCGATACACACTTCTTAAGACAAAGGTCAGTATAATAGCTTACTTAATCACTAAGCTCTATATTGTTCAGATTTCTTTAATATATTTCTCGGTATCACAAGGAGGTCTTTTTTTTTATTCTGAGTAGACGTAAAAATCGCATGGAGAGGGTACTTCTGCAGGGCAAGTTATCACCTCTTAAAGAGCAGACATCTGATTGGACACCTGCAGTATGACATAAAATAAAGCCCTGCAGTGGAGAAGCGACAGTATGCGAAGGGCGGAGAAACACAGTGAACCATGAAAAACCCACAGGACAACGGCAACATCCGTCACGTTCCCCACACGCGAATAATCGGGACGTTTTGATTGTAAACTTACCGCCCCTTTCGGGCTCAGATTAAAAGTGTTTTAGTATTTTGTTACACTGTCTTCTTCGAGATTTTTAAATGTTTGTTGCAATGGGAGTTTACAGTTAGAATTTATTGGTTTGTGGACAGACCGCCATTGTTCATGTTTTGCTGATCAAACTTGTGTTGAATGACAATGTACGAAAAGTAACAAGAAAAATAAAACACACGCAAAAATTAATAGAAACAGCAATCCCAAAGGAATCCTGTTAGATTTTTTTTTCTTCAAAATAATTGTTAGTTGTTGTTTAATATAACAAGTATTTTGAAGGAAAAAAACCCTGACACGATTCCTCTGGGATTGTTTTTTCTATTTATTTTTGCGTGTGTTTCATCTTTCTTGTTCCTTTTCGTACATTGTCATTCATAACAGGTTTGATCGGCAAAACATGACTAACGGTGTATGTCCACAAGCCAATAATTTCTAACCGCCTTCTAGGTTGGACATTAGTGTCTTGGAAAAATTTATTATCTTGGAATAATTTCTTTTAATAATGATTAACCAAAATCTGAATGGCGGACCGGGAAGCGAACCCGTGGCCTTCCGAATGCGAGTCCAGTGTTCTACCGCTGCGTCAGCTCGCTCGGTTTATGGCTTCCAAATTGTACTGTTTGTTACTTTATGTCTCTATATTCTTTTACAGCGCATACTTAAGTCAACCATTCACGTTTGAATGTACCTACGGTTTAGCCAAAGATATGGATAGCTATTTGTTCTTCACTTCGCCTAATACATGTTATAGTGCTCCTAAGACTCTTCTTGAAACTTGCATAAAAACTACACCAAGAAAACAGGTTTCCATATAATGTACATAAGTTTGTTTCGTTATTATACGAGGAAATTCTCCCAAACAAAATTATTTGCAGCGTGTTGTTACAGTCGAGTAGTGGCAAAATATTGAGGTATTTAAATGTATGTTATTTTGACTGCATTGTCTAAACTGCATTAAAGTTCTACAAATTAAGATAACTTCCACACCGTAATTGGCGTAATTACAACTACGAACACCTCTTAAGAAAGCCCCTGTAGACGTATAAATTATTGTACTTAAACACGACGTTAAATAGGGGGGCGGGAAAAAAAATAAGTGGTGGTAATAATGCACGTACATTTAATGGTTTCATAGTTCAAAATAAGATTTAAAATAAACATACGTGAATAATCCGTGTTCTACCAAACATTTCAATAGCAAAAATTACTAACAACTAAAATATGTGACTGATTTTTAGAACACTAGGCATGCTGGCATAGGTACATTTTTTATCTACACAATATTCTGATATGAAATTTCAAATTTGCCATATTACGACGTATCTTCATTTGTTTGCAGATACGATGGCGACTACATCAGTCGATTTCAATTTTACCTTGGAACCTCTACAAACTGCATCCAAAGTAATTGGCCTTGAAAGTTTTTGGGCAACAGAAGAAACACGCGAAACCACAGAAGCAACGGTACGAAATCAGTTCATTAAAAAATATACGTACAAAATATTTCTTCTCTCTGTTTCCACAGTTTTCTTTGTATTTGATTATTGTACTTACACATACAACAACATTAAGAACACAGAGAAAACGTACGCTTTTGCGTACACAGTCGCAATTAACATGCTTTTCATCGCCAGCCAAGTGGGTGTCCTAGTCCTGTGGACAAGGCATTCGTACAGACAAGAAGCAAGGACACTGCTCATGAGCATCGACAACAGAATCCTCAGTATTCAAAAGAGCTACTGCACAAAGTTGTCACAACACGCTAACGTATTTTTAGTTTTCATGTCTGCAGTAATGCTCGTTGGCATCATTGCTAATCAATTTGTCTTCGCTCCTAATTTTGCGGCACATTTCTTCAGTATTGGTGGTAACATAAAGGACATTGTTCTTTTAGTGATCACAGCAAACTATGTCAACGAGATCCTTCTTGTTAAAAAAAGATTGCTTGTTGTGGGTCACGAACTACATAACCATCCTTATATAAAAAGAATAAATGAAACTTCTTGTGTGAGAGCTAGCACATTATCAGGGAGTAACACGTGGCGTGTTTCAATGGCACTCTCGCAAAGACTCAGAAATCCAGTAACGGACTTGTTTGGCCCAGAAGTTTTATTAGCTCTCGACCCAGATGACTACATCAAACAGGTCGTTTCTTTGAGATCAGTGTATAATAATATTTGCAAAATCACTTCTTTGATCAACTTTGCATATGGAATACCAGTTTTTTTACACTTAATGTCGTTTTGTTCTGTGATGATTTTCAACTCTCTTCGAACACTATTGCTTTTTTTTAGACCAGAGTATTTTAGTACTCATGAACGTGTTTTCGCTATGACGCTTTCTTGTGTAACATGGAATCTCCTTTACTTACTCGAAGCTACAGCTATAGTACACGTATGTAGCACAACAGTGCGGGAGAAAGAGAACATTAAAGATACTGTTATACAGTTACTGAGCGATCCCAGATTGGAGGATCAGACATCAGAAGAGCTTAGTTTATTCTCGGAAGTTATCTCCAGACGAAGACTAGAGTTTAGTGGTGCAGGCCTCTTTATCATTGATGTGGGGTTGTTCACGTCTATGGTTGCGTCCGTGACCGCATATTTGCTGGTACTAATTCAGTTTACGTCTTCATGAGCTATGTTGACAAGAATCAAAAACATCCTGCTGAGAATATCCAGTACAAAAAATTATGATTGCTACTAATATTTTAATTATTTCCAATAATAATGTGCCATTTAGATACGCAACTATAAGTAATTAAAGTTGACGAGACTACTTTAAAAAGGTTTCCCATCAGACAGTAATCACTAAAAATTATACTTTTTGCAGCCTTAAGGCGGCCGTCCACCCCACGCTTCAAATGCGTTGCAGTGTGTTAGTAAACAGGTTTTTTCTACGAAAGTATTCCACCTGTGCCAATTACGCTAACGTTCGAAAAGAAAATAAATATTAGACAAGGACGGAACCTCATTGTTAAGACGCCATCACACACATTAAAATTAATGTTTCTAAGCCCTCCAGCATGGCTCAAAATGGCCTCGTCAGACTGCAGTACTTCAAAATGTACTAACCGGATGTATGTGAAACTCAGATTGCGACCAGCACTGAACTTAGCTGTAGACTTTCCACCAATAAAATTATATGGTCACCGCTTAAAGTCGCACAGTAAAAACCGTTCGGCGGGAACCTTGCACGCTAGTTCAGCGCTTGACTCGTTGAGGTGACGAGGCATTTGATGTGCGCTTCAAGGTCGACCTTACTGCTCCGTCGCTTTTGAGCCTCTCACGCACGGGTAGGCGGCGCCCTTAAGATGTGATTTTTAAGACGCGATTCAGACAGCTCGGTTAATAGTGTTCACGTGGTAAAAGTGCAGTTTTATATTTGCATGACATAGTGCTCGTTTTATAGACGTTAATTGTGACTACATTTTTCACTTGCAAAATTATTTTAGCTCTCACAGTTTTTCCATAGAAGCATGAGAAAGCCAGAATTCGGAAGTTACGGGAACATATCAATAACAGAAACCAAGTTCCGTACTCGAATGAAATAATTTACACTGAAATGAGGTATTATGGGCAGTATGCTGAAATATGTAAAAACAAGCAACAGTTATTTCGCATTATTTTTGAAAATTTGCTATAAATTAATTAAATTGTCATCATTTTCAGATTTAAAAAAAAAATGTACAAAGTAATCTCATTGTGCAATTTTAAATATTTTAGTGTTTCGCCCAATAATATTTAATTTCAACGAAGTTATTTCATTCTAATAAGACCCTAGGTTATTGTTATTACCATGTTCCGTAACCTCAACTTTTTATTTTGTCATGTCACTACGGGAAAACTATAAGAGTAAAAAGATTTTAAAAGTTGAAAATGAAGTAACAAGTAATGTCTATAAATCTATCACTATGCCATGCAAATAAAAAGTTATGAATTTTTGCCACGTAAACTCTCTTAACCTCGCGGCTTGAGTCGCGCAGCCCTTGCTATTGACACAACGTAAGGCGCGGTTGAAAACAGAATTACAATGCCACGACTGTAGTCGCCACATGTGCATTTTCTTAATTGCATTCCAGCCAGCTATGGATGCAAGAGACATTTTTCCGTGCTTAAAGCTGGGCGAAAATGATAAACTTCTACATTTATCGACGTCCAGCAACAATAATTGTGACAGACGTGACATACTCAAATTAAGACACAGAGAAGAATTTCGTACAATTCGTATTAACACATACTTAATGAAAGACGACATGAACTTTCACGACACGAGTTTTTCTACTTAAATATAAATAAGTTAAATTACACATTGAGTATAGTAGAAGATGTCAATAAGTGTCAGTCATGCAACGACATGTAATTGCAGGTAAACCTTATCCAAGTGGAAGGGTGGAGAGACTGAAGGCTAGGCTTATAGCTAGTGGATTTGATCAAATCAATCCCAGGCATTAATTTTTTTTAAGTGACTTTCAGTTTTGTTGTCAAATGTAGGTCCCTCAGAATCCTCACGGTCTCAGGTGCGGAGAATGGGTGGGAACTAGAATTCATAAAGTACAGTCTTCATGTATTTATAGTGATTTGCACGAGGGAATATACACTAAGCAACTATTGTATTTTAGAAAGCACATCAGAGGCAGATATTTTTTTTTTTTTTTTTTTCAGTTTTAATAAGTGTTTGTATGGCTTAAAGCAGGAAGAGAGAGAATGGAGAAAAGTGTTTGGTAACAAAACCAATTTGTTGTGCAAATTAGGTTTAAAACAATGTATGTATGAGTGACTGTGTAATAATGTTGATGGGTCCAAGGAACTTTCTGTAGTCTTGTTTGTTGACGATATATGTACACGAAGTTCAAGATATGAAATTGATAGACTGAAGAGTAAAGTGTCAGAACTGATTATTATAAGAGTTCTAAGTGATGCAACACAGTTTCTTTTAATGTCTGAGTGATAAAATTTAAGTGTGATATTGCACCATTGAACAAAAGTCATGACGCAAGTCAAGTGTTACACCAGTACGGTAATGGGTTATGCCAACGGATTGTCTGCAGCACATAAGATTAGTAAATCAGGCAGTGTTCCAGGAGATGCTGTAGATTTTGGTGGAAATATCTGTAGGCAAACGATTTGTCATTTGTTTCACTTTAAGGAATTACAAGACAATGTGTGTGTATGTGTATGTTTATATATATATATATATATATATATATATATATATATATATATATATGACCCAGTTCAAAAGGGAAACAACTAAAAAAATGGCATTTTTGAGCTTGACTCACCAACACTTAGGCAGAAGTACACTCTATCCAGTTGGAAATAAAAACAACACGTAAATTTACTTGTTTTACTAACATGGCAATTATCATGATTGTCAGTAAAGGGTTATAATTTTATTTACTTTATTTTAAAGTGTGGTAATTTTAGCAAGGCAGACTATAAACATTTTAAACACCTTTAATGGTTACTTCAATACTTTTACTTCAAATAACACGAACGAAATATGTTAGTTAACAACTTTTCGGCGAAACGAATATCTCTTTAGTAGCATTTTAGTCACATCTTGGAATTTTGAGTTCTTTCCCTTTTGAATGTATACGTATATAGAGAGAGCGTTTGATGTAAATTATTTCAGTCATAGATGCAATGAGCCTTGGATGAATGATTGGCGTGAAGTTCAGTATGTACTTAGATGTAAAGAAAATTGGGAATCTGATACTGTGTTACTGTAACACTAGAAGTTGGTAGAACTGTTTTGTGATGCAGACTTTTCAAGTGATAAGGTTGGTCGAAAATTTTGCATTGGATGTGTTATTATCTTAGCAGAAGCAGCAGTGTCGCGGCATTCCAATAAACAGAGCGTTGTTTCACAGTCTACTATCGAGGCCACGGTCTTAGAATTACAGGTCCGGACACTAGCATATCTAACAATGCTATTGAGCTGACCCCGTTATGACTGAAAGCGCCGCTAGCCATGAAGTGTTGTTTTAGCATTGCAATATAGGATCGTACTTCATCTCCTAGCACTTACGACAAGTTCTTGCTCTTTGTAGATCCACTTACACAATGTTAAAACAACACCAGAGTGCCAGTGGCAACAATCAGTCATACGAGGGTCAATTTTCAACTCCAAGTGTCCAGACCTGTTCCTCTATGGCCGTGATCGTGGCGAAAATATATTTTCTATAGCAGGTGTTAATAAAGACGTGGTAGAGCTAAGACATATCTTGAGTTAACTGGGGCGAAGAATATTTATCGGTACACCACGCAAGACGAGATAAGTAAGGAATAAACTGCCAGGTACCATATACTGCAATGTCTTAGAAAGGTGAATTATATTGGTTAGAAATTTCATTTTGTAAGAGAAAGTGTAAGAGAAAATGTAATCAAGTTTCAGTATATTCATACACACCGAAACCTAGAAGATTTGTTTACCTAATCCATCGAGTGGTTTTGAAATTCGAGAGTCTCTTTGCTATTTACACTGCTTGCAAACATTTTAACATGTGTATGTCAGTAAATATTAGTTTCCGTCACTTTTATTCGGTCACTTTTACGTGCCCCTCGAACAGCACAAAGCCTTACTAGATAGTATGTTTAAGTATACATAATTGTTCAATGATATCCTCACATAAATAAACCAGTTTTTGCAATTTGTTTTATTATTTCAGACCACACATTGCCCCATATGTTATGATTCTTCTAATGTATTAGCTTTAAGTGTGTTCAAGTGGGGGAAAGTCATAATTTTATATGTGTATGAAATATTGTTATTATTGTAGACGATAATTAGTAGTAATGTTTCCTCTTACAAAATATTTCCTCACCCGGTTTTCCCATGATGGCATTTTAAATTGAAAATTTGCTTGTTTTTCGTTCTAATAAGCCGCAAAAAACTAATGGATACAAGGTAATTAAAAATATTCACATTGAAACTACATGCCACAAGGTATTGTGTGACATATACAAAAAACCAATTGCAAACCAACTCTGTGTTTTAAATAAGTAGCTAAAATTTTGATTTTTTACTATTTTTATAAATTTTTTAAAATACAAAATGATTTTGTAATGTGGTTTTATGTGCGTGAAGCAGCAGCCCGCGATATGCAGTTTCAAAGATAATTTTATTTTCATTTCAGAATGTTAGTTACTTTTCCCGACTTACTATAACGAAACACATGCAAATTTGGATTTGAAATGCCATTATTACAGAACTGGCAGAACTATTGTTTTTTGTGTGAGGTGTAACACTTTATATTCATAATTTGCTATGGAAATTTATTTTATGTGATTTTTAAAGCAATAATTTAAAATTTACATATTACTTGAAAGTTTGTTTTAAAAAATACGTATATCATAGCTTCATTTCAAATAACAGTGATAATGCAAACTTTTATCCTTGGGATGGATATTCTACGGAAGTTAAGTTGCTTGGAAGTTTTGCTAAGTAGTAAATTAAAACCCTGAAAAAAGTTGTGAGTACTGAGTTATATTTTTAAAAAGTTGAAAAATGCATATTCGCTTGGAAAGAAGCTACAAACGTCTCAGTTATGATTGATAGGAGATAAGTAGCCTACAACTTATTTAATATTATTGTGTTTCAGTAGCTTAAAAATCACTTTTATTTCATATTCGCATCAGTGGCTTTGATCTATGTTTTCAAATGTCTTACCAAAACAGACCTAAGAAAAATTAAGAGCATCTCATTAGCTCTACAAATATTTTTAAAAGAGCTACACCACGGCATTTAATTTGAACATTCGTCATATAAACAACTAGAAATATTACATTGGCGCAGCAAGTGTGGCCCGAAGAACACAATCGATTAGTAAATGAGTAAGGAAAGAAAAACTCATTATTTTCTTAGAAGTATTGCCCCCATTAATTATACATATTTTGAATTCCCAGCTTAACAAATGTCAAACCATGCTGATATTGTTAATGCTAATCAGATAGCTGAAGATGGATCTATGACTAAGTCAGCTCCTGCTGTTAGCATGTCATACGACGCAAATGCTGACATTACTCAAATGCATTGCAACAATTGACAGGTATGATCACATCCACACTACAGCAGTCTAGGGTACAAGCTGAACAGGCCAGAGAGCAAGCTGAACAATTATGGCTTAGTTTAATTGAACAGGCTAGAGTACAAGCTGAACAGGCTAGAATACAAGATGAGCAGACTAGAGAGCAAGCTGAACAACTATGGCTTAGTTTAATTGAACAGGCTAGAGTACAAGCTGAACAGGCTAGAATACAAG
>PNEQ01099570.1:0-73211 GCA_003012365.1 Medauroidea extradentata | reverse complement strand
TATATACTATCCTAATGTATCATATAATAATAATGATAATAATAATAATATATATATAGGGGTAAATATAAATGAATTTCACTCGATTTCATAAATACCCAAAATACCCGGGTATTTATGAATTTTGGGTATTTACCCGGGTAAATACTCAGGGTATTTACCCCGAGTTTAAAATACCCGGGTATTTTACATCACTAAACACGATAAAAAAAATTTTCACTTGGAACACAGGACGACTAATTTTCTAATAACCGTTACGTGATCCCTGAACGATTCTTGCCTCAACAGGGCAATGTTATAAACTAAACCATTTTGCGGACGCAGGAAATCCCAAAATATAACAAAAATAAAAGCCAGTAACGGCGGATGTCAACAACAAACATAAAACAGCCATACAATTCCAGAAAGTAATGTTGTCGGCATAGACGTAGCGTGACTCTAATTTTTTATGGAAGGGGGAGGGGCACATTACCTAGTATTTTTAGTAAAATCACAAATAATAAGTGTTAATTTACAAAAACTTGCTGAAAATATATAACTACGATGATAATTCAATACAAATATTGGCTAAACATTTAATTAACCTTTCTGTTAAAATAATAATATAAACAGTTATTACAGGCATTATCATTATTTAAAACTATATTGAAGTTGGGGGGGCATGTGTCCCCCTGTGCCCCCCCCCCCCAGGTTACGCCTATGATTGTCGGTGTATACAGAGAGAAGACACAGAACAAAAACTAGAAGAAACAAAACATATCGACGTGTGAAAGAAAACTGACGATAATACAAAGACTAATTTTAACGCAAGAAGCATATGTTAGGTCTACTATGTAATTTCCGATCGCATATGTCGCTATAAATAGATACAAAACCAGAGGCAAGCCTGCAGGGACGTTTCGCCACTTCCAGAAAGTGAAAGTAATCTTTTTAAAGACAGGAAGCACTAGTTCCGATTACATTCGTACGCGCGCTGCAATCGGTTATCTCACGTGGCAGTCCGGATCCAGGAAGAGAGGGGAGCAGACGAAAGTGTTTTGGAAGTGTAGCTAGCAGTTTACCAGGGTTTTTTTTTTTTCTGTGGTCGAGGCAGGAAAAGGCCACCTGTTGCTTGGCGCGAGGCTGCGTTGAATATTGAATGTGGAACATAACTTGTCTCACTCTCATTTTCTATCTCCCCATCTTTCTCGCACTCTTCTACGTACGCGCGCACACACACATACACGAGACACGCGCATGCACACAAAATGTATACACAGACCGTTAGCATTGAAGACCACTTCACATCTTAACAAGGCACTCTTTCATTACAGCTTTATACGCGCGGCGCTGGTAGGGGTGAGAAAACTACAGCTTGCTACGAATGTAATCGTAACACAGCGACATGCGATGGACGCGGAGTTACATAGTGTCTTGTACCTCCTTGATATTATCCCCTTTCTCTCTACCACCGTGTCACAAAAATCACATTTTTCAGGAGACCAGTTCTAAGAGTACGATTCACTGGTTAATTTAGCTATTTAATACTCAAAACTAGGGGGTTTGACATAACACAGACTTTGTGTTACATGTCACTAGAAAGACCTTAAAACTGCAGTAATGTTTATGATAAAGAGTGAAATTTGAGAAATAGTGAACATAGTGCCTTATGCCTGTATGTACATACAGGTACACGCATATACATATGGTGGGCCCCTTGATAGAAAATTAAAAAATTTCCCTAATTTTCACAAGCATAAAAACTACTTTTTTTTGACAATTTATACAACGCATTTCTCAATAAAGGTAAACATACAAAGTTCTTACATTTTAAACATTGTCATGTCCCGCCTCTACACAAAGGAAATTTTCAAGAAAAATATTACAATTATGGTCTCATAATTACATTATTTCGCATCCAAAAAATTAACGAGGCACGAAAATCCCTGATATCTCTCAGACGGTCCAACAAAATACCCCATAATTTCTACGTAGGCCTGTATCTCCAACGGCGTAATGTGGTTAAGGGCGCGGTTTACCTCTACGTCTTTATTTATTTTTATATTTGTACCAGATATTTTTTTCGTATTTTACACATAAATTGTGATAAAATCTTCCTCTTCGGAAACTGTTGTTATCTCACATAGTTTTTGCGTAATAAGTCGTAAACGTCGAAATTTGCACTTTACGGTTTTAAGTACGCCACTAAAACCGACATACTAAACCGACAAAATTCACAATATATAACAATGTTGTAGGCTATGATTTGACATATATATAAACAACAAATAAAATACTTTTGTATTTAATTAAAAAATGCTGAATTTTGAAATGAAAATTAAAAATATATCAAAAAATTTTTAAAAATACAAAAAAATATATATATATTTATATGTAAAATCATAACCTACTACATTGTTCTACAGTGAGAATTTTTTCAGTTTGGAATGTCAGTTGGTTTTAGTGTCGTACTTAAAAAACCGTAAAGTCCAAATTTTGACGTTTACGATTCATTACGCAAGAACTATGACTGATACAAAAATTTCCTACGAGGAATATTTTATCACAATTTATGTATAAAACAAGAAAAAAAATATCTGGTACCAATATAAAAATAAAAAAAAGGCGTTGAAAACAGAGGTGAACCGCGCCCTTAGGCTATTTGCCGCGTGCCTCTGAAGAGACAGTTCTCGTTCGACTGAGCCAATCACAATACGGTTACTGCAACATCATGCGCCTGTGACTTACGGGTGGAAGACCCAGACACGTGAGAGTCAAGGGCGCGGTCTACAGCAATTTTCATCGCCATGTTTTTATTTTTATTTGTACCAGATATTTTTTTTTCTTAATTTAGACACAAAATGTGACTAAATTTGGCTCTTATAAAATTTATTTATCTTTCATAGTTTTCGCATAATGGCTTGTTAATGTAAAAAGTTGCAAGATTCCGTTTTAAGGACTACACTAAAACCGACTGACATACCAAACTGGAAAAAATTCACACTGGATAAAGTCGTCGCTCGTAGGCTTGAATGTCACGTACATAAAATCAAAGAATAAAACATTTTAGTATTTAAATACAAATGCTGAAATTTAAAATTAAAAATTTAAAAATTAAAATTTTTTTAATCACAAATATATGTAGCCTACAACATCGTTATTCACAATGAATTTTTTCAGTTTTAGTATCGTCTTTAAAACGGAAACATGCAAGTATTTTGACTTTAGGCCTAAAGAATCGTTACGCAAAAACTATCCGAGATAAAAAATTTTCGTTATGAGAAAAAATTTGGTCACATTTTGTGTCTAAAACAAGAAAAAAAAATACCTTGTACAAATATAAAAACACGGTGATGAAAATTGCGATAGACCTCGCCCGTAACACCCAATCACCGACAACGAAGCAGAACTGCAGATGTGCACGTAAGCCACTGAAACAAACTGGGGAAAAATCTTTTCACGCAAAGTTCATGCCCTAAAGATCTCCGATAAACAAAAAACACAGCGAAAAATGATAAGTACACGATGTTATCATCTTGCAATGGTACGTCACTCAAGAAAATCTATTAACTAGAACATCCGACTAGGATAGAACGCAAGAAAGACCTTCAGCCCGCGATTCACACGCAAACCGAACAGAAACCGTTTAGAGACACATTAAACGGGATTTCTAAAAGACGAATAGGAATTGAACCAAACAAAGAATTCTCCTGGAAGAAATAGCTTCGACTACATGAAATGCTCCTTAAGTAAATGCCGGGGTGCAGAAAATGTATTTGGAATTACTATTTCCCCAGAACACATTATTTTGACCTGAAATTTTCTACTAAAGCCACTGCACACCTTTTAACACATTAAGGGGCAATTAGACTATGTTAAAAATTAATAACATCATTCAGAGCTTACCAGATGACAATATGAGACAACATGGCTTGTATGCGAATGCAGCAGCTCATTTACGTGCACCTGCAAATGCCGATTTTTTTTCTCAACAAAATTTCCCCCTGAGGTATTCTGATTTCCCCAGAAGCTCGTTCCCTTGATCGGACATATTCTGCACCCCTGAGTAAATGTACCTTTCCCAACAGAGAAAGAATACCTAAACCCCACAGAAGTGAGTAGGCAATTCTCAAACGCATACATGTACGCTGATATATAGGTGATTCGGGATAATGAGAGAACTCAAAAAAGCCCTGCTAAAGATCTATTTTCAGCCAATTCGTATCTTTCCGAGCGCAACGGCTAACGACGGGAAGTATATAACCTCTCTGGACACGTCAATTGACGTTTGCGCGTGTGAGATAAATTGTATCCAGTAGGAACCTACAGGCCTAAAGTTTGATAAAAAGTAAGTTTATTAATTACATAAAATACAAGTACGTCGATTTCTGTCGATTTTGTTTCAGTATGGTTGTATTTAAATAGGAAAATACACGGAATTATTGGGTAATTTTGCTGCCAACCATACAAGCAGTAAGGCAACTATAATGTAATATGTAGAGCCAGTGATTTTTGGTGAAAATAATTATGCAACACTTTATTTCAATGCCTCATGTACACACCTGCAGCTCTGCTTCATGGCCAGTGATTGGCTGTTTTTAATCTCTAACGTCTTGGGTATCTACTCGCAAATCACAGAATGTGGTGTCGCAGTAACCTTATTCTCATTGGCACAGTCAAATGAGCGACGCCTCTGCACATACACTCTTTGCCAATAACCATGAAGCAAAGGTGCAGCAGATGTGAACGTGATGCACTGATACTAAATGTTACATAATTCTTTTCACCAAAAATCACCGGCTCTAATTATATGCAGTACCGGATAGTGACACTTCTCAAAGCTCACTTTATACCGAACGGCTTATACAGACTGCGAAAGGAGTAGTACAAACGACGCAGGACGGCCGGATGCATCGTTTGCTGTTAATTAAAGCTGACCCGAAGACGATGACAGTCATTAGAAAACATCCCGACTGGCCGTGTTGCTAATAATAATAGGTCAAGTAAGGGGCAGATGGCAGCTAATCACGATGACCTCGCCATTTGCTCAGCGTATAGGTTTATTGAGTATAAGCTGTTCACGATAACACCACACCTTTTAACTCCCGCAAGCCGCTAATTAAGAATGCGTGGCAGATAAATAAACGCTGAAAACATAAATTGATCCACACGTTTTTTTAAAGCCAATATGGATAAAATACTCAATGACAATCCTAGATAATGGTATTTGCCAACTTTATGAATAAGTATTTATCCAAAATTACTAATTCGTTACGCGTGATCTCTTGCGCCGCAGTTAAATGCACGAGGTTCCGGCGTCAGAGATTGTGCCTCAGAAGTTCGTAACACTGGAAACAATTCGGTTTAAAACGTTGGCTAAAACTATTGTCTAGGATTGCTATTGTTTAATTTTCGCAAATTGGCTTCAAGAAACCTACAGTTATATATTAATGCTTTTGACGCTGAATTATGTACCACGCCCTCTTAAGGCCTTGTTACCGAGTTTTGCAGTAATTTCGAAAATACTTTTTTTATTGCTACCTAATACTCTTTATCAAATTTTCGCTCCACAGTTTTGACACTTATATGTTATAATTTATAGCTGAATTTTTTGTAGAAATGTACTGAACTGTTTTTTAGATTTCATCATCTAACGTACCGCGTTTTTTGTCGTAAAAATAAGCAAAAATGAAGCAAAATATATATTTTTTTTTTTTTGCTGACGAATGGTACATTATTTTAAAAAACGCATCCACAGTATTGTGCATCGTGTGACTGCACATTGACTCAATTTTTTTTTTCAAATATTAGGTTAAAAAATATTTGAGTTATTGTCACCAGTCTAAAAAAAAACACAGTGAATGCTTATATTTCATCTATCTCAAAAGATAACGATGTATTTATTAGTGGCTGAAACTTATGAAAGCTTTTCACTGGCACGGATAGAGTAGTTTGGTATCCAGCCAGTCGGAAGCAATGATTATGCTTTATAATTTTGTCCAGTGTAGAATCTGTCTTGCAGCTTTGTTTAAAATAGTCCTCTGCATGTTGGCTGATTTTTTCAATTCATTATATACCACGGTTTCAGCTAATTACGTAATTAACGAAATCCTGGTTGACTTTTTAGTCGAACAGTACAATTTCTTGTTTTCATCAAAAAATTAGCTATCTCGGCAAAAACCATTCCAAACAAAACTGCCGGACAGATTTTTTTATATCTGCCCTCGTTTACGTTTCAAAAAAATAATTACCGCAAAACCAGTAGAAACTATGGCTTTAAGTATTGGCAGATTCGCTACATAGGCTGTTCACAACTAGCTAAATCTCCTGTTGAGCAAAAATTAAGTTTCAAAGCGGTTTTAAAAGGGTGCAGCGAAAGGTTGGGGGTGGGTGGTAGGTTTGGGTGTTAACCCCCTTCACTATTGAGCCAATGAAAAAAAAATCTGTATTACAAATGTTCTATAATGCATAAAACAGTGTCTACAAAGTCTCTGTAAGTTCACTTTTCCTTCTGCTTACGTTTTCCATGTGATAAATTGTACTTCTACACAGTACATGATGTCCATTTTTCACGGCATACCCCACGTTTCCCATAGCCAAAACTTGGATGCGCCACTGTTTCTATTCTCCGTTCACTCTAAGTTGAGTTCTGAAGTAAACAAATAACGTAATATCATTGCACTTCGCTAGATTATAATTGGCTCAATTTGCGCCGGCGTGCCATTTCCAACCGACAAAACTGTGTACAGTTGGTATCATAGGAAACAATAACGCCCTAAATATTTACTAAAACAATATTGCGTAAAAATTTCGTACGTGTTCTCGACATACGAAAAGAAAAATTACATAAAAACTTGATGCAAATATTGACATCTTGTGCAATTTCATTATATTTCAAAATTTGACTGTAATTATCAAGCCATGACTAACGATCGTATTCTAGGCCTAATATTCTGGTACTAACGTAACGAAAATTTGGTACTACATGCAGAAAAAAGTTGTCAACAAAATGAGTGATTAAACTTACTGTAAAGTCGTCCTGGGTTATTTTGTACTTCGTTTTGGAAAAATTGCATTTTATAAATCACCAAACAATCTGTCAATAATTCACGACACATATTATTATTATTTTTTTTTTTTCGTAGCCTAAAGAATGTTAAGCGAGATTTTTATTCTTGCCTTATAAACATCGCCGCAGTTTGTTTAGTAATGAAGACATATATCCACGTTTCGAAAACCATGCAAGACATTTTCACTGTTCACGTCCGTCACATAACCTAATCCGCAAGTGATGTAAACATAAACCGGGACGGAACGAAATAGATCTAGGAATTTTGGTTCGGACAAACTGGAACGGAAAATGGGTACACGGAAAAACCATTCGCAGTAGCCACAACATTGACGCGTTAATGTCCAAAAATACTTTGAAAAAAAAATAAAATAAATAAACATATCTGATTGTGATATTTCCGACTTATTTTTTACTGTGGTAATTATTACTGAACTAAAAGTTTTGTATTTTTAGAGTATCGTACATTTCTAAATACTGGCAGGTGAGCCAAGAAACTCGTACGTTTAACAGTAGACCTACGTCAGTCGTTAAATAACTCGTGAACCAACTGTACGGACGTGTCGTCCGCTAACCATAATTACAGTAATAAACATATAGCGTCGTAAATTGTGTTAGCAACGTCTGTATATTATAGATATTTGTTAGTAAAACTCTTTAACTTATGGAGCAGTAAATTTATACGTAGGTACACGACAGATAACAACGCTCTATTTCTTATGCAATATCACAGTGCACGGCGGTCGGCAGCCAATGAACATCTTTGTTTATAATTTACTTTGTTTATCCTGAAACTCAGGTACGAGTGAACGGAGAATAGCATCATTAATGAATCATTGCGCTATACGAGATCACTTAATTATTGCAGTAGCCTAATATAAATTGTTCGACGTTAACGTAACAATAATAAACCTTCTGATTTATTGATGACGACGATGTTCGTGATTGTTGTTTTGTTGGAAAGACACTGTTGTGAATGAAGGAACACCTTCAAAGACTGCTATTATTTATTTGGCCCTGGAGTACAACACGTGGCTTTTCAGCTTAAAATTGACGGAAAATAAATCCAATTAATACATTCTAGTACTACTGTACTGTAGAGTAGAAACGTCCGCTCCTACCCGTAGCAATAATTATTAAAAGAATGTTTCAGCTAAAGTTGCCGACAAGTACTGCTGTTGCTTCAATGGGTAGTGACGCAGGAACCTACGAACAGCAAGCACGATAATTATTACCTAATTAGCCATAGTTATGTCGCATCCAGTTTGTTTATTGGCAGGTACTGTAATTAATTCCCTAGCTGACAAAATCGCTCCACGAACAATGCACCCCTACGCAACATTAACATCCCCCCCTTCCACTCCTTACATCACTGCAAATACGATACATCCGTGCACATTCATTCTCGCAACCAGTTTTATCTCCGACACAACTGCTGACAGCTGATAAACACCAGGTTATCACTTCTGCCATTACCGGAGGCTGATAAGCTCCATTAATAGGCGGGCTACAGCGTTTGCATTCAATTTGATTAGCGGACAACACAAAAAAAAAGTGATCGGCTACGTTGCATACCTACCTTTACAAGTATTGTACACAGGTTCCAAATTTCCGCGCTTGAAGCGTGGGAACAGCGGAGCGATAAGAGCCAGAGCATCACGCTTGGCGTGAAGCTTATCGCCTCTATTCACAGCGCGCTAAACTAGCGTGAAAGGTTTTGTTGAAATCTTTTTCTATGGAACTTCAAGCGGTAACAGCATAACATTTTTTGGATAGCACGAAGTAGGTCTAAAAACCAACGCATACACCGCTATTTTCATCGCCATGTTTTACTTTTTTATTTGTAGCGGATTTTTATTTTATTTTCTTATTATAAACACGAAATGTGACTAAATTTCACTCTAATGTAATATTTATCTCTCATAGTTTTGCGTAATGGTTGTTTAAAGTCAGGATTTGCATTTTTTTCCGTTTTAAGAACCAGGAACACTAAAACCAACTGACATACCAAATTGAAAAAATTCACAGTGGATGACATGTCACGCCCATAAAAATAAATAATATTTTTTATATAAAAATGTTGAAATTTAAAATGAATATAAGAAAAATTCAATATATTTTTTAATACAAAAATATTTTATTTTATGGGTTAACATAGCTATATTTGTAGCCAACAACATCGTTATTCACTGCGATTTTTTTTTTCAGTATGATAAGCGAGTTGGTTTTAGTGTCGTCCTTAAAACGGAAACATGCAAAATTTTGGCTTTAACGAGCCATTACACAAAAACTGTGCGAGATAAAAACATTTATAAGAGAAAAATTTAGCCACATATTGTGTCTAAAACAGCAGCCATTTTGAGAGGCCCGAAAAGCAAATTCTAACGAGCGTTCCGAGTTATTTTAGTTACGAAAGCGTAGGTGCAAGTGTATCCTTTTCGTACATAAACGTAATAATTAAGTTAAGATGTTTTGCATAAAAAAAAATGCGCGTCACATGTTACAACAGTCCATGCACCATGCGAGGTTTAAGGAAGTTCAAGTGAAGAAAAATCGTAATTTTATATTTCTATGGAACATTGTTAGTTTTATAGACGTTACTTGGGAGTATATTTTCCTCTTACAAAATAAAATTTAGCTCAACCAGTTTTCCCATAACGGCACTTCAAAGTCAAAATTTCCCCGTTTTCAATTCTTGTAAGCCACAAAAACCAACGAGCATAAATAAATTTAAAAAATTATTACTGAAACTATATGTCAAGGGCTACTGTTTGACATGTTTTAAAATCCATTACAAAATACTTTCGTATTAAAAAAAATTCTGGAATGTTGAATTTCTTTGCCTCTTTTACCGATTTTTTACAGTGTTGAAACAAAACCGCCTAAAATACCCTATAGCAATGTGGGCTGCACCAAGATGAACAAAAAAAGGCAGTGGAGGCGTATATCAAAAGGCATATACAAAACATCTGAAATTTTAGGAGCCACACACAAATTCTAGGCTCCATTAATTTAAAAAATCTTCATTTGTTCAAATCTCTAATTTTATGATTGAAATTTACTTGAAATATAAGTTATATGGCAGTGCCTACTACCACTCGTTACAATTTTAAACAGTTTATGGTGCACTTATCAGTAAATAGAAGTATTAAAATTCCTCTTATATGTTATTGGGTAGTCACTAATTGGAATTACTGCTCTTCTGGCCATGAACATGTCTTGTTTCATGCTGAAGTACCATGGGTCTAATAAAATGGTAACTAACTTTAAATAAACCAAAGAGACTATGTGCTCTAATGTAGCCAGATGTGCTTTGACATAGCCAGAATTTTAATATAGAAACTCAAAATACAGTTTATTCCTAAAAATTAGTCAATTTTAGTTTACAACCACACCTTCCCTTGAACATAATTTCTGTGTGGAATGTAAAGTTAAACTGTGACTTAACTCGTACAAATTACTTAAATTGCTGAAACGACCGTACTTACTTCAAAAAATGTTTATCAGAGACAAACAATAAAACCTAGCCTACAGTTAGTTTCTGTTCCTTGAAAAACACGAAACTAACATATATCACGAAATTTTTTTTGTAAATAACAGCATGTTCTAAGCTGATGGGATTTTATTACGATTTTCAATTAAATATTTGCCATTTATTAGCAGTTTGTTAAAAAAACATTTAAAAACATACGGCATAGCTGAATTTGTAAACACAAACTTGCAATACATGAGATATCAAACAAATTTGTTAATGAAACTAGTTGTTTAGTACAATGAGTGATTATTGCGTAAAATAATTGCAATCAAACTGTTAGAAATATACAATGTAAAAGGGACAGTTAAGGTCATGGTATAGCCTACATGTACTACACAACCAATTAAATTAAATCAATAAATTGTTAAACTCCCACACATTTTCAAAACATAAAATATTTTACTACATTAATACATAAAAACATTATACTGTCCTACCAAAATATCACTGTTTTTGACAATCAAGTTATCAGCCAAGGTAAACATTAATCCTGCCATTTTTAAGATTCTATTATCATAAAAAAAAATAACAGTGAACAGAATGGCTTAAAAGGCAGCAAGGCCTACCAACCTAAGGTGGCCAAAAAATTTATATAATGTAGTCAACTAGGCCTACACAAAACACTTGTCAACCATTTATTACAAACATTCTGTTTGAAATTGCTAACAAATAAATTATACTACACAAATCTAATTTTGGAGATGTTTAAAAGGCAGGTCTTACCAAACTATTTCTTTTTTCTGTCATTAGCAACTGTTTCTGGTAAAAAAAATCATAACATTATCTATTTTTGTAGAGATCATTCAGTTTGCTTATTTTTAACTGAAGTAAATTAACATATTGCTACAAAAAGTCTCTTACAAAAGAATAAAACTGAATTTTTACCAAAGTTGACTGTTAACACATTTTGTGACAAGCATAGTCAACAGTTCATTGTATACTAGAATTATTGCCAAATAGAAAAACAAATTTGGAAGCTTAAGATCTTGCAACAAATATGCAATACCAACCAAAACACCAAAGCAGCACAGGTCCGTTTAGCACATTTTCACATAAACATTTTAAAAAACTGGATCCACCTTTTACAAAATTCTGTATTTGGAATAACTATAAATGCAAATCAGGTAGTATGATTGTCTGTTCTACATATTAACTTGGCTACAGAATGTTTTCCAAATTTTGCCTAGCCTAAACAACTAATAAAATCTTCCAGCTAATAAGACTACATACTATTATTGCATTATGTTTGAGAAAATATTCTACAGACTATAAACTCTTAACAACACAAAATGCTTGATTTTTTCATGTTGATCCTTGCAATTTATTCATTCTGTCATCACTGTTATTCCAGTCATCTGTTACTGATGTCAGATTATTTTTGAAAGTACATTATTTTTCATGCACAACACTATTGCCTGGTTTCCCTAATTTAAATGAACCTTGTTTACAATATTATTAAATTTTTCGCACTAACTAAATTGATAATACTACACTGTCACAAAATGTTTAGTGTCATAGACTTATTCCTTTACATAACGATGATGTTCTAGCTAATCCATAGCAAAAACAGATCCCTTAACTATAACAATAATCCTGGCAAAAAAAAACTGCCTTTCAAAATTGAAAAATAAGCAAAAATTGCAGCATATTGGTAACAGTTTAGGAAAGAACAGTTCCAGTGGATTTACTTGTAAATTTTTACATGTGTCATTGATTGGGGATACACAATCACAAAAATTTGGTGCCAGCTTAGTCTCCTTAACATTAAAGAATGTTGTGCCTTTCTATATAAAACTTATACGAGATTATTTAACACAATTCAACCGTAGCAGACAAAGTACAACTACTGTATTTAGTAGTGGTGTCACGATTTGTACGTAACAACTCAAAAGGGAATACGGGAACAAGTCTAATAATAAAAGAAGACCATCAGATATGTACACACTGCATGAAACAAAAGCAAACAGCCAAATTCTCCCACAGTAAACCAATGTACAAAATGTAAATAATTCTTACTCGCTCCAACTTATAATGCCACACAAATGCCCCAGCAGCTGCTTCTAACAAGTCTTTTCCATCAGCACTAGTCACAACCAGATACCACTACATAACATTTCCCTAATGCCACTGCAGAAACGAGAAACTCTGAGAATCATACAACAAAACACACCCTCTCTTCTCCTCAACTCCAACAAATTAATGCAAGAATTTACTGGCTTATTTTTACACTCAACACCAGTACTTGCAGCTCAGTGTTTAAAAAAAAAGTTACTCTCCTCAGTATGCATTAGTCTCATATCTTATGCATATGTGTGCTATATGCCTTCAAGTTGGCTGCCCTCATTTTGAATTAATGTGAACAAGGGTTTGCTTCTGTCTCACGAGGTGATTACGAAAATTTATTCAATGCTGGCCATACAGATACTGTAATGCAGTAGGCTATACATTTTTCAGTAGAATACGTACCGGTACTTGAAAGGTATTTTTAATAATTAACTGAGTTAGCTTGGGTGTGGGAAAATTAAGCTTCAGGTGTTCAACCTGTTGTAACCTCAGTAAAGTTTCAAGCGTTCATTAAGTAAATTCATGGTTTCCCTTCTCTCAAGTGGGAAAAGTTTATATTAAACTTACAAAACATGCAAAGTGCGTGTACAGGTATATATGTACACACATAACTAAAATAAAAATTAGAGACGTAACCAAAACCATAAAAAAGAGTTTTAAATATTGAAGAACGAAAAATGAATAAATATTAAATACAATATAACATCAATTTAAATTCCCACCATATTAACATGCTGACTTGCTTGCAAGCATTTAAATACAACCCGGTGATAGACAAACCTAGTCCCTGAACTGACAGAAAATCTACTTAACTTCAGCAGATTACTTATTTGGGACATGAAAAATTCACGATTTATTTTTTGCACAAGCTAGGATTCAATTGACTGCGTGAAATTATGTCATATTTGCAGTTGGCCGTCGTGTCATTTGACACATCTCGGAGGGTGCTAAGCCAATAATACAGAAACAACTATATATTGGCCTAGTCATGCAATATCACTATATCAGCAAAAATTAACAATAGTTGAAGTAGATGGTTACCTGTTTTATTAACTTGTCTTTTTAAAGGTTCCTGGAGCTCTTTTGTACATTTAAGGATCAGAAGCAAAACGGTAATAAGAATTACATTAGGCCATGCTGTCTAGTTTCTGCTGTTTTTGCCATAATTATTTTTTAAGCTTAAACGAGAGCAGATATCAAATCTATGACAGTTTTGTGTGAACTGTTTTTTTGAGGTAGGCCTATTAGCTTATTTTTTCTACACAAAAAATTATACGGTTTCGATTAAAAAGGCAATTAACCAGAATTTTGTTAGTTAGGCCTACCTAATTAGTTAAAATCATAGTATTTACCGTCTTGAAAAAAAAATCCAACATGGAAAAGATGATTTTAAACAAAATCGCCACGTAGATTTCTGATATCTGCTCATTTAGGCGTAAGAAATTAATTTCTGTAAAATGTGTGTACGTGGTGCCCAATCACTCCTAACAAAAATACACTAAACTGGCGCGTAGTGTTTCAGTTGTACTGCTACAGTTAGAGCTATGGGACTCTACGCAACGGTCTCATTTTATTGGTGGAAAGTCTGTATCAAAGTACTCTGCAGAACCTTCTATTATTAGTTCTGTATCAATCTGCATAGTAGATTTTGTTCCTAACATGTTGAAGTGCTCAAAAATTGTATTGCAAATGTGCATGTTATTTTGAAATTACTTTCAGAGTTTGTCTCACATAAGTATTTTGTTTTTATAGACAAGTGCATTACGAACCAGTATAATAGTTTAGAAAACAAAGTTGAATTTCTAACCTGTTCCAACACAGCTAAGCAGCAATGTAAGCAATACCATTAAGATAGGCCTACTAAAATACAAATTTTGCGTACTGTTTTCAAAACCAAAATTATTTTAATGAAATCTAAGCATGTAGGAGCTTTCTGTTCTCTAACGACAATTAGATGGACAAATCCTGTCCAATTGTTACTACACATTTGAACTTCCAGGGACCAAAAACTATTTCCTTGACTTTTCCACACCTGCAGCAACCCTGATAGTCATACTAATGGTTTATAACTTCAATGCAAAGCATGTAGGTTTGATTGGGTGTATAGTTAATAGTCGAGACATGCTTTCAGCGCAATATAAATTAAACAACCACGTTATACAATTACTTTATTATAATGACTGCAACATGTTTAGTTAAAGTGTTTGTTGACTGATAGCTTGCATTATTAACTGTATGGATTCATCAACAAAAATGCTAGCAGCAACTGCTACAGCTGGGGGCATATTCTGTAACTTTTTCAGTCTCTAGTAAGGTCTTTATACAAGGACAGTTACTGGGTAACTATCTTTACTATGAAAATTTGTATTCTGTTATTTAAAATGGTGATGTGACTGTCCTGATATAAAGTTCGGGTTCTAGGGGTTGTTACAAGACAAAGTTCATGAAAATGGCCAACACATTTAAGTGACATTCTGTAACCATCCTCATTGGAGAACAAATCTGATTGAAATATTGCTTGAAAGAAGACATTATTTTACTTTTCCTTAAATAAAGTACGTAATATGTTTTGTAAGATATAACTGTGTGTATATTAACTTAGACTGCCAGCTCGAACGACAAATTCAGTAACAACATGTGTGCTGCTATCTCTTGAAAACACAGTACCCTTTCTAATAGAGATGAGTTGATATTATTACTTTTAACATCAGAATTCTAAAGATGAACAAATAGAATTTATATAATTTAAAAATAAACTTAAGAATTTAACAATTCAAAATACGCTGAAAAAAGACAGAAAATATAATTTAGTAAGATGTACGAAGGTTTTCCGAGCACATCCTACAGTGTTTCCAAGTATATAAAGATTTTTAGTAAAGAGAGGTGTTAGAGAATGTGATATAAAGACAGTCACGACATACCATCTTAACAGCTGTCACTCACAAAAGACAGTCGCAGGTGACAAACTTTACCAGAGGTGAAGTTAAGAATAGATCTCCTGATCTGTTTTATTTAAATCTAAAAGATGAACTTAATTACCAACCACCTAAATTTCTTGGTAGTTTTTAGAGGAGTTCATTGACGGTTGGCTTACTAAATGCAAGCATTTCTAACTGTATGGAACAAAATTCTAATTCAGTCACACGTAGCAATAGGTACATGACTTTGTAAGGTACATTCCATTCAGCTGACCATAATCAGTTATTATTAATTTGAGTTTTATAAAAGTGATGAGAACAAGCTTATTGCACTCAAAACAAAACAGCATCCTTCTTGTCATCATTGTTCACATTATTAAATTGAACTACAATAAATTTTTAATATTTTACTCGAAAGTTAATTTCTTTTGTCAAAATAATCACATAGCCTGAAATTGTGGACACAATAAAATCTGCCAGCCCTTGCATATTATCATCTTTGATCGCACGAAGACAGCCAACAGTAGATACACAGGAGGCTGTGTGGACCGCACTGTCACCTAGAATAGAAACTTTCTAAAATAGGCACTTGTCAGTGCCAGGAATGAGCCCAAGTCTCATCAAACAGCTTCCCAGAGTAGCTGATGTAATTTTAACTACAGTGGTAACATTCAACACAAATTATAACTGTCTGTTGTTAGCTCTGAAACTATCTTAAACTCCAGCACTGAACCAGAAAACACAGACTGGCTTTGCTGAAAGATACATAGCAGTTCAGGTGAACTAACTTCTTAAAACTGATGATAATTGAAGTTCTTCAACATACATGAGAGAGGGAGCATGCTAAAAAATAAACGCTGATTAATCCCAATTTGCACACACACACACACACCTTACAGCAAGCCAAGTCAAAAATTTCTGTCAATAAATCTTCTAGCAGCTATAAACATTTCACAAATTCATTTCAAGACATAAGAGAATCCAAAGACAAATACGTGCTCAATGAGTTAACAAACTGGATTAACGAATGTCAGATACACCCTGGAAAACGAGCCAATATAAAATTCCACTAAAAATCAAGATAGATTTCCTGACCTTGCTGCTACAGACGGGCTGAAACTAACTAGTCACTAAGAATGCAGACAGAGACCAACTAAATTCACAACTTACTGAAAATTCTAAGACTTCACTATCTTGTGAATACCTGAGCAAAATATGGGATTTCATTAGTTGTCGACCATTATATAGGTCATTAAATTTAACCAATTTGCAGCACACTGGTCATTCTATATTGCTGAACTATTGCTATTGGCCAGAGAAACTATGGGGGCAGGCCAAGAAACTACTAACTGCCCATACAATAATATGAATTATCAGAGTATGTACGTTTAAAACAAAATGTTTTAGACAATGTGTCAAAAATTGTTTAAAGTAAAAAACCACACTTTGAATCAAATATATTTTAACTAAAAATTTAAAATGTGCCAACTATCAAAATTTCCCAGAAAACAGGACATTTCCTGCCATTTGGTGTCAATTGTCATGTACAAATTCATAGACAAACAGAAAATTAGCTGCTCGAAACAGATTACCTATATATATATATATATTTTAGCCATAGCTTGAGGTGACACAGTACAGTGATCTGAACTTACAAAATTATAATATTACTAATCATTTCGTACAAAACAATCAAAAAAATCTTTTCAACCTAAACTTAGGCCTATTTCTATACATATTGGTGACAGATTAAAAGGTGATTTTGTGTATGATTTTACTGAGACTATACATTCTAGACAACTATTTTTATTAAGGTACAAAACACAAAAAACCTGTAACAAGGCAAAATACCACCTCTATTTAACCCCACTTAGCAACTGTTTGCATTTATATTTGTGTTAAGGCTTCTCTCTTTAGTTTCGCAGTGATTCTGAAAATATTTTTTGAAATGCAAGTTAATACATAGGCCTATAGCTATCAAAAATTCATTCTGGTGGTTTTAACGCTTATATATCATTGTTTGTAGCTGTCTGAATTTTTCTGTTTCAATACGACAAACAGATTTTTAGTTTTTTGTCCCTGAACTAGCAAATATATGTTGTCAAAATAAGACAAAATTAAGCAAAATAATATTTTTGCCAGCAAATAGTACATTATTTAAAAAAAACGCTCTGACAAAATTGTGTATTGTATGACTGTACACAGTCTCAAATTTTTTCAAAGCATTTGGTTAAAAAATATTAAAATTATTTGCAATTGTTGATATAAATGAAAGATTATGGCATCAAAAGCAATCAAAGCTTATCTTAATGCTAAAATTTGTATCTTTCACTTGCACACTGTCAATAAATGAACTCCTATGAATTATGTACCAATTAGTAATATAATACAGTCCTCTACAGAAATATACCTGCTGAAAATTCCTAATCAGTCAGCCATTATTATTCAGACACTACAGTTTGAATTACTAGATGTGTCACCACTGTGTAGCAAACAGCTGTATATAGCCTAGGCCTAGAGTAAATTTAAATTAGAAATATTTTACATAGGCTACCTTATTATCAAATGTTGGCACTAACCACAGCAATATTAACGTTACTGTAATATGTATTTTTAAAAAGGATAAATTTTACATTGACTTGATTCGTGCTGAAAAAGACATAATTTTGCATGTACTTCTACAAACCGTTTTTATAGTCTACCAAAAGGAAATGACAAGTTTGAAATTACAATTTCTGCACTAAACATTTTTAGTAGCTTTGCTACAATATTAAATACACGAAGCTGAACTCTACATCTGACTGGTGGTCATGTTTATATATTCACCCAAAATTTCGAGATTGTATCTCCGAGTAGCCTATCTTATATTAGTGTCAATTTAAAATTTTAAGGTCGTGATTATGTAGTCAAAGAAAATTACTTGCTAGTTATCTGCGGTTAACATATAAGATAGCAGAAATAGACCTATAGTCCTATTTTCTAAAAATTAGTTAACATATCCGGCACAGGTATTTATAACATTTTGATTTCTAATTTTTGTCTATACTGACATTTTACTTTCATTTGCTAATTCAGTGAGCTGATACATAGTTCCACAAAAATTAAAAAGTATTTGGTTTAGTTTCAGAAATGAATTAGGCTACATCATCCATCAAAAACAAAGCACCTATGTGTGGGAAAAGACTACATAACAAAATGTTTTATAACAAGTTTTTGTTAATTAATAAGCCTGAATATTTAGGAGACTATTGCTAGTAATGCGACAGATGTGTCACGATAAAATTAGCGCTTTTGGAAGCCTTGCTTAATTTATATTTTTAGTCCACATGTATCTTTCTGATTTGTGTACATACGTTAACTAAGTCTGAACAGTTATTTTTAATATTTTGTTAAGACCACACTCTCTAATTTCTAAGTTTTTCGTGATATTATTTTTACACCTAAAAGAGAGCAGATAGCAAAATTCTATCTAGCAGTTTTGTTATCTTCTCCATATTCGCTGATTATTTTAAGTCAGTAAATACTATGGTCTTAGCTAATTATGTAATTAACAAAGTTTTTAGTCGAAACTGTACAATTTTTTGTTTTGAAAAAATTTGCTACCACAACAAAAACCATTTTACATAAAACTACCAGACAGATTTTTGATATCTCCTCTCGTTTAAGCTTTAAAAAAAAAGTAATGATCACAAAAACAGCAGAAACTAACGAGCATGGCCTTAAACATTGTCTGCCAATGGTAAAATCTAACAAATATATAGAAAACATTTGTGGCCAGTAAAATTTAGCTGCTCCTACAAGAAGGAATAAATACTAACTATTAACTGATAAGAACCACTTATAGCTTCATTCACTTTCAAATTGCAATCTCTTAAGGTTTCACTAGAAACAGACTTGGATGCTGTCTCTCGGTAGAATTTTTGAAATGTAAAGCAGTGTACATACAAACAGAAACACATTTTTCACAGGTTGATTCTAGAAACTGCTCTATTTATCGTGAAACACTAACATGGTTTTTTTACTTAACGGCCGGCATGTGTGAAAAAAATTTGTGAAAATTGTCTGAATTTACCCAAGAAGACTATAATATTGATTTTAATATACTTTATTGAAATAAAATTGTAAAAATAAAAAAAGCCACTTAAGACAATTAAAGCATAAATATTGCTGATAGCAGTGTGGTTATCTATCAATAAATCATCTCAACTTTAATAAACTAACTAAAACTTCTGTAACAGCGAATAGGTTAAAGAGACTGTAGCTTACGACAATAAATTATCTAGGTATTTCCTGAGAATTAGTAATGACATTTGCCAATTAGGTTTACATAAAATGTAGTACAGGGCCTACTTATTAAAATATCTATAATAAGAAAATATTCTCTCTTTCAGCATAGAGTTACTCATCCGCATATGCACTCCAGAGATATTGGACACTACCAGGCTAATTACATGTTGGTACAGAAGACAAAATAGTAGCAGTTGTGTCAAATAGCAATCAAAATTTGAAATTTACTTTAATCTATCGACTAATAACGAAACAAAGACAGCAGTAGCAACCAACCATTCACGCTTTCTTATCTGCAAATGTTGTATTCTTATAATTTAGTAACAATTTTTAACTTTACGCATTATTTCAATAACTCGACAGTAAAAGTACTCATTAACTTTCTCACAGTCTCAGACATTTACTTTTGAGTGGGCCTACAGAGAAATCTCTATGCGGTATAAATAAGCATTTGCAATATCAATAGGCTACAGTATTAACAAAGTGGCAAAACTATACAAACTGGTTAGAAGAAAAATTACCACTTTATCAGTACCGTATACAGCCAAGGTCTACTGTTTTATTCAGTCAAAATTCCCTATCAAGCTCCTTACAATTTTATCAAAAATTTTCAACACTCGTAGGAAATAACAAAGAAATATCTATGTGTAGGCCTACTGCAGTAAAAATCTACCACTTTGACACTCACATCCTGTGATTTGGCTACCATTTTCTACAATAAATGAGCTTGTACACATTAAACCTTCCAATTTCCAGCCAACTGCTTCCTTCCCACTGAAAACCGAGGGCTAAAGATGCTCATGAAAACCTTACTTAATCTACTCAACAGAGTAGACATTAACTCTAAAATTGAGCAAAAACCTCAGTCGAGTACAGTCTACCAGCTCGCAAGATCTCCAAATATTAAACTCATGTATTCGCTGGATCTACTCAGGTCTACCCTGTTTGGGAGCAGGGTAGATAGCTACCAGCAGATGAAAAACCAGAATGCACGCGTAAAAAGTAAACAAACACAGGATCCCATGTGTGTACATAAAATATGTTGTAAGTGTTTGAATGCCTAGTCTATTTGTGTCGGATGAGAAGTCTGGAGGAGTTTATCAAGTAAAAATGTACCAGCGAACGTAATTCAGCCATGGAATAATTTATATAATTATTAATTACCAGGCATTCTAAACATATAAATTGTTTAAACATTTAAAATTTATGTTGTGTATAGTAAAATCTCGATTAATACAAAAAGCGGTGGTTATGTGTCAGAGCACTTTCACTTTAAAATCCCTTAATACTATGTACATTTTTGTGGGTTAGCTCTACCACTTAGCTACAGTATAGCCTAGATGGTTCCGGATAAAGAGAGCACTCAAAAAAGCCCTGCTAAGGTTCTATTTTCAGCGAATTTGTATCTTTCCGTGCATAACGGCTAACGACGGGACATGTTAAGCCTCTCTGGACACGTCACTTAATGTTTGCGAGTATAAGATCAATTATGCAGACAGTATGAATTGATACAGTGTAATAATATTTTTTATTAATTATATAAAATAAAATTGTAAATTTCAGTTGATTTTGTTTCTGTATTTTTGAATTTAAATGGCAAAACACACTGGTCTATATTGCGTAATTTTGCTGCCAACCATGCAAGCAATAAGGCAACTATAGTTAATGTTGAATTATAAGCAGGAACGGCTAGTAATATTTTCCAAGGTTAAATTTTTTGTCTTCACTTTATCCCAAACAACCTATAAATTATTAGTACACAACTGTAATGCCATTTACGTGTTTTACCATAATAAAAGGATAATCTGCACTGTTGTAATCTTGTATAATAATACATGTCTGCCAGATAAACGACTGAAACATTCTGCTACTGCAGATTTTGACACATTTTTTAAAAATAGACAGCCAACATACTACTCTTTGAATTTATGTACACTCGTAAAAATCGTTGAAACATCCAACGACTAAGCAGATCGGATCACGTGACCCATACTACAGAGTAGATTATACCTACTATGTGTGTTTACGTCAACACCTCGAGTGTACACAGAACTGTGGAGTCCAGCTGACAAGTCATCGAGCCCATGAAATGTACAGGTCTCTGGTCATGTGCTAATTATAAGAGATGAGGAAATTGCTCCGGTTCAACGATCTACAGTCTGCACTCCATAACCTTGTAATCTACTGTTCTACTGTCTTCAGCCACTTGTTCAATGGCTGTCGTTCCAGTTGAGCGGCCGGTTATCCTTAGAACAAGGGAGTTTTAGTGTTTTTATGCAGGTTTGTTATTGGTCATAAATAAGCAGTGATCCAATTGCTGGAGACTGGAAAAATTCATAAGTACACTGGCATGTAACCTAACCTCCAAGAATATTTGTGTGCTCAAGTAAACAGCAACACCTCACTGGCTCCTTGCTGACATAGTGTTACTATATGACTGGGCATACAACTACGCCTATTTGCATCTTTGCTATTGGTTCAGCATCCTACAGGAAGTGTCAAAACAAGTCACGGATGGTCCAACTGCAAAAGTGATACAAACTTGCACCTGTTTATTATATCCTCTGTACAAAATAAAATGTGAATTTTTCAGGTAACTACCAATTGCGATGGTAGTATAACTGCTCTTCAAATGAATTTGTGAAATTTCTAAGTGTCTACTTAATATAACACATTTGACTTAAATGCAACGGTAAAGGTATAGGTCAAACAAAGAAGCTGGAAAAGTGTCTGTCTAGGTAAATTACTGTACTCGACAATTATGACAAATATGTATAGGCTATGAGACAACACAGCTAGACCTACATAAGAAATGTGTCAATTTAATTTTGAAATAGATAGCATTCTACTTAATTTTTAGAACAAACGATAAACATTCAATTTTTTAACACTGAAAATAGAAACAAACTGGTACTAGGCCAAATAACAAGCATTTCAGATATCACACAGGTTTTGGAGTTTGGGGCACAATTTATCATAGCAAAACTTTATAAATTTATAGGCCTAATCTTGATTTTAAAGACCTAATTATATGTATGTTAGCTTTTATATTGGTATCTGTTCTCACTTTACACACAAGTCTGCCTGCATGTTTTAACTTTAAAATCTTTATAATAATTTTTGAGAAAGCATAAAATAAACAAATGGCAATATTGTTCTAGACCGGATAACAGAACTATAACAGCAATGTTGATTTGTATTAGGCTACAAAAATAAGAATATGAAACTGGAAAATGTTGATTTAATAATTTCTACTTTATGACATTCGCATGTGCACAGTGTAATGAACAGCAGTAAATTAGGTCTACACAAAAAAAATATTTCATAAATTAGCATAATTAGGTAAACATAATCAAGGCCTCATATTTGTCTGAAATAGTATCAAGTGTCATGGGTTTGTGTGCGATATTAAGTAAAACGGCAGCATAAAATATAATTGTGTAGCCTACCTCTTTCGGAACTGTAGTTGAGATGATTAAAAATGTACAAAAAATACAGGTCCTAGACTTGCAATGTTCACAATGCAGAGTACAACACCCAAACTGGTTCATTTTCATTTGATCCACAAGACCATAATTTACATTCATCTTATATTAACAGTGGAGGTAATGAAGTTACAATTTTTTTTTTCAAGCTAACCTACATACAGTACTAATTTTAAATAATGTATGCCTACGCAAGAATATTAATTAACTAATTAAATTAATACTTGTGCTATTAGAATAGACTAAATTAATTTAGTAGGCCTATATTAGGTCTATTTTGATAAGCAGGTCTTTATTTACTTATGTAAACTTAATTAAAGGGCATAATGATTTATAATATTTCAGTAAGACTGAATGAATACTCATTACACTACAATGAATTTCTGAGTTCAAATTCATTTAAGGAAATATCGTACAGCAACATCTGATTAAAATAACCGAGTGTGGAGGAAAAACAGCCACATAAAAATGATTAAAATAAAAAATTGTGTTCTTCAGAAACATGTAGGTTTAACGGAATTAAACGAAAAAATAATATAAATAGTATGCGGAAGCTTATACTTCCGCGAAAAGTTCGCAACGACAACGCTAAAACAGCTGCGAAACGCCAGAATGCTTTTATTCATGAAATCATCACATTAGATTCAAATAAAACAAACACGCCGTGGACCTAATTTAAATTCTGTAACGCGCTGAGAAGCATTACAAACCGTATCTTACTCTCTTAAAAAATAAACAACTTGTTATGCGTCATAGTCAGTCGTCTCAGCACTTAAAAAAAAAACCCAACAAATTCAAAAATACAAATAAACGGTTTCCTTGGTCACGCGATAGTAAACAAAGGCATGTAGATCACAAATTAAAAATTACCGTTATACTTCACAATTTAAAATGCGCTGTTATGAAAATATTTTTAACTAATACATATTTCTATAAAAATTTATAAACATTACCTGTAAATGTCACACGCTGCATAATATGAACGCGGCAACATTTTTCGAGGTCCGTACACTAACCCCGCCAACCGCTGGTAATTCCATTGAGCCCACTTTAGCCTTTCTTGACCACACAATACACAGCTAACACCACGATCAATAAACACAAACTGCACGTAACGTATTTTGCGACGAAATGTAACATCCCTTAACCCCATGTTTTGTCACAGGCTGCTGCTAAGTCAACTGAAATCCCACGTCGCCGGAAGTTCGTAGTGGCAAACATGACAAGTATGTAAAGTATTGGAGGAATCGCGATCACATTGCCAGCGTTCTAACGTATATTTCTCTGAAAACACTCCAACGAAACACCTAAAATAATGTTTAAACAGAAGCGTACTCACCAAAAGAAAAGTTGGATGCCTTCTCGGCGTGTTTGGTAGGAATTAGGACGGTATTTGGTCCGTAAATATGAAGAGTAAGTCAGATATTGGTATGCCAAGAATGGCACAAAGAATCCAGACAACGCACAAGATCCACTGCGCAGCTGGTCTGCGCATATGGTGACAACAACGCTCGAAGGAGAAACTGGAATCTGATCAGACTCTCCCGCTTCCCCCACCACTTTGCTTCTCCCGCCTCTACCCACCTCAAGCGCTTCTACACAGCTTCAGGAATTGATACTGATTCGCTTACGCTAGGGTTGTTGACACTGAAAAGAACGACATATCTAAAAACATAACATGAAATAAACAGTTTTGCGCAGATAAAAAAGTACCTTGCATGTAACAAAACGAGCCTAAAATAATAATAAATACGCATCTCATTAGAAACCAGTATAATGTAAAATAAACTACGCAATACAATAAATCAAAATATTAAATCCGTCCATCGACAATGTGTTTCACTCGTAATTAATTCTCAACCACTGTGAAATTGGACCTCAAAATTACCCTTTTAAAAATTTAACAAACCACATACAAAATAATTGCGGCTAGCATATTTTAAATAAATATTTAAATTATGTAATCCATTACTATGATAACTCGAAGTACGTGTAAATTTAAAAAAAATGCATTTATTGTAGGTGCAAACACATACTGACATTGAAAACTACAGAAAAATTATTTTTAATAGTTGTTAATCTTATATTTCCTTAGCGTATATGTTATACAATTTCTATTAGCGAGCATTTTATGCTATACGTCTTATCTGGAAGTCAATAATATATTCAAATTTTACCACAACTGCAAATGTGTGTCTGCGTTTGATATGTGGAATTACAGAAAAATTATTTTTAATAGTTGTTAATCTTATATTTCCTTAGCGTATATGTTATACAATTTCTATTAGCGAGCGTTTTATGCTATACGTCTTATCTGGAAGTCAATAATATATTCAAATTTTACCACAACTGCAAATGTGTGTCTGCGTTTGATATGTGGAATATATATTTTACGGCCACTATTTGTTGGCTGTGGTAGAGGCCTAAATGGAATGTACGTCAGGGATGCAGTCGCAAAATTTATAAAAGGTGATGGGGTGTGGTGTTTATCCCAAATGAATCAGAGGGTCCGGACTTCACAGGTGTAATATTGTGCTGTTTAAATATTTTTTCGTACAAAAGCATTGAATGTTTTATATTAACAGAACAATTTTTCCCCAAAACCAGTGTTCTGGCATCAAAACACGACTGGACATCTTCACTCATAACTCTTAAACTCCAGCTTCGCTACGTTGTAAAACAGACAGTACAACGCACTCAGCGTAATATTATATTGCGATTGATTTCTCAGTGGTCAGTGTACTTAAAAAAAACTCTCCACCTTGCTTTACGTCGATTTTAAAATATTAAAATAATGTGAAACACTTTCAGTAAGTCAGGATATTTTTGTTGTTATACAAAATTAAGACTGCAACTATCATTGTTTTAATTATTGTGACAAAAAAAACTCATGATCTACCAGAGTCACTGATTTGCTTCCAGTGAAGTTTGGAACTTATTTTATAAAATATTGTCTTTGTCTGTCAGTCTGTTGTAGGTCGTGAGGTGAATATTGAGTTACACCGTGTTAAAATAAAACAGTTTTTAGAGTCACTTAACGTCGCGTTTACTAATGACAAATATTAATTTTAATATTGACTCGTCTGTTTTTCCGATCTAAACTGCAGTGAAAAATATATTTCAAATAATGTTTTGGTCGTATTAAATTTGATCGGGGAATTTAAACTTAATAAAACCAATAGTAAACGCAAGTAATTGTTTGGCTGAGAATCCAAACAAACATATTTAACTGTAATTTATTCTGAAATCAAATTTAACACGCTTTGAAAGAAACAGCTGATTATGTTAAATTCATAACCACCCGCAAAAAGTTTACTATCGTCGATAAAAATAATTTTATACTAAATGTAATTTTCATATCATAGAATTGCATTATACTAGCTAAACGAAGAGAAAAAATTTTTCAGTCCTTATAGTAGGCCTAAACATACTTTTTTTTCGAGTATTTCGAAAGCTATAAATATTTTCACCTAAGGCTTCTATGCAGTGAAGTTAACATGGAACTGTTTACGTTACCTTTACGTTAACGTTATATTCAGATATCTATAGTGCAGCCGTTTTTTCACACTCTGAATTAAGAGCTAGGTAAATGTAACGTTACCAAGTCCGAAGTTGATTCAACTCGGACTTTGACGCGAAGTTAACGTAACTAGAGCCGATCAGAAGAGACGTTGCTCTTTTGTTAACTGAACTCTAGCGCGATGGCCGTCGAAACTTTATCATAGAGCCTAGTATGCGCATGGACATAAGTTTTATATAACAAGAAATCGAAAGAATTCAAGAATGCACAATTGTAGCTCTACGGGCCCAAATTGGTGTGACACTAGGTGTTACGTATGAGATCAGATCATATTCATGTTTATGCTGAGAAGAATACGGTGTAATAACATTTCATAAAAAAATTTCGATACACACGACACGTATATGTCCTGTTAACTATTCTTGGTAAATGTGTCGTCACCTGTTTCTTTATTTTTATATCCAATTATTGTTGGTAGCCATGTACCGCAATTTCAAGAAGACGCATATTCCGTAAATTCAATGTGAAATAGCAAACAATTCTACGGAAAACTTTTCTGTAAGGTTGACGCAAAGTTGAAACAAGAGGTTTGTGATGAGGCCTTCTATGTATCGAATTTCAATGCAAGCAATTTGGTGGCGACTGTCCAGTTGCTGTGAACGCCTGATATTCTCAAACTCTGCAGCACGCAGTACATAAGTGGTAAGCAGAACAACTATGTCAAGAAATTCAGGCGCAACCTTTGAACAATCTTCACGGTAAAAAATAGTTGCACTTTCGAATCCCATTTATTGTTATTTTATTATTTTTATTTTTTTCATTCAACCAAATTTTCGTTCCCGGCATTTACTAATATAAATTTTCCAGTTTATGAATACAATGATTTATTCCACCGCATTAAAAAATGACACGCCTGATGCCACAGTAAAATATTATGTTTATTAAGGGGCCCGCCTACATAGCGCCTTAGCGGCCGTTCGACCTCATGGACGTGGAGTTTCCCCCCACAAAAGCGGGACTGGGTCAACCCCTGTTGTGGAGGAGGTTGTCTCTCGCTCTCTCTGTTGTCCTCTCGGCTCGGTCTCGCGAATCCTTCAATTTCCCACAACACTGGCTGCATATTTGCGCAGGACACATATTACAAGAACAAGATTTCCTCAAAATTTTCAGTTGTTACAAGGTACAAACAGTCACGGGATCGAAAGCTAAAGGATAGATCTACTAAGGTTAAATGGTTTTAAGCAAAAATAACAAAAATAACGGCATTACACAAGCCGGAAAAGGCACTAATTTGGAATGTTAAGACCCTATTTTATAATTACTTAAGAAACTGATATAACTGAAACCATTTACCTTTAGTGTGAAGTACCTTAATATATTTTATATGTCAAACACACAATCTCACGACTAATATTTTCTGTGAAAAAAAAAAACGATTCTCACAACTTTCATGGCAGGTAGGCGGGCCCCTTAATATTATTTTATCTGGAAAATTTACCTCAAAAGTGCTAACTTCATCCTAAACAAATTTAGTGACGTAATCAGATTTATGATTATACTCGTGTATGTTTATAAAAAACATTTTGTTCTCTTTACGGTCTGAAAAAATTACTAATGTTTTTTAAATTTTGTGATGTTAGTACGATCCGTCAAAGTTACACACATATGCATAATTGGGGCGTGAAACTGTAGCTAAGGGGAAAGTTTTTATCTATTAGAGGTTTATTACATAACTTATGTCTCGCTACGTAAGGTGCTTTCGAAAGCATACGAGGGTAGGGTAGGCCAGCCAAAATTTCAGTTTGTAAAATGTTCGAAACGTAATCCCACGAGCTTCAATGTTGCCATTGCAGCAAACAATGGTCGTGTTCTACTACAACAATGTCGTTTTCTAATTATTCCATGTGTACGACAGACAGACGAATAAGGGAGAGCAATTACCATGGGGTAGTGCAAAGTCCTAGTGATTGTGTTCGCAGTTTTGCCACATCTATCTAAAGCAGTGGCCTTCTATGGACGTCAATGCCGTAATTAATTTATAAAGGCATTAATTAATTGCGGGAAAAGTTGACTGTTAACTTGGTTTATTTTGTAATACGTCTCTGTCGTTCTTGTTTCGTTATTTATGTGCTGATTCTTGACTTGGCCAACAACAATTCTGGCACAACTGTTGAAAGTTTTTTATTTATCTGAAAACATTTTATTCGTTTCTAAATCACTAACCGATCGCATAACACACAACTTTATACAAACTTTTGAAAGATCTAATATGGCACCAAAGACTTTCGCAATTTCTTTCATTCTCTAGATCCGAATTATTACGGACTGTAAATTTTCGTAAGAATTATTTTGCTCCACTTTGTTTTAATACCTTGCGGGCGCACCTGCAGCTCTACTTCGTGGTCAATGATAGGATGTTTTTAACTCTCTTGGCCGGTTTCACCAACCACTACTAAGCATTTAACATTTGTTGAAAAGGTTTAACATGCAATTCATCGTGTTAAATCATCTGTTAACCCTCTTCAACAAATGTTAAATGCTTAACAGAGGTTGGTGAAACTGGGCCTCAGAGTTTTGGGGTTGTAGCACACACTTGTGGGGTCGAAGTAACCTTGTTCTGATTGGCACAGTCAAATAAGTGACGCCTCTACACAAATCTACGCGGCCAATAACCACGCATCAGAGTAGCAGACACGCGCATAAGGCACTGAAACACTGTGGAGCAAAAATCTCTCTCTTTCGCGATAAAAAGGGGTCCCTCCCTACTCGTTTGAAGATGTTGGCCAATGGTAACCCATAATTTTAAAATAACTGAGTTTTATGTAGGAACACAATGGCAGACTCGTACTGTTCATGTCGATATAAATAAGGTTAAACGAGAGCAGATATCAAAAATCTGTTTGGCAGTGATAGCCAATTTATCCCTTCAAAACAAGAAGTTATAATCTCGACTAAAACGTCAGTTAACCAGAATTTCGTTACTTACATAATTATTAGGGCCACGATTTTGGCGCGAAAAGATTTTTGCCCCACTTTGTTTCAGTGACTCACGTGCACATCGGCAGTTCTGTTTCAAGGTTATTGGCAGCGTGTCTATGTTCAGACACGCCACTCATTTTACTGCACCAATCAGAATAAGATTATTGTGAGTATGTGCGTCTATAATTTGCCAAGGCCAGTGAGAGTAAAATCATCCAACCACAGACGATGTAGCAGAGCTGCAGGTGTGTACATGACGCATCGAAACCAAATGTTGCAAAAAATCTTTTCGCCATAAAACCGTGGCTCTAATAATTAGCTAAAACCATAGAATTTACTGCGTTGAAAAAAATCAGCCGACATGAAGAAGACGATTTTAAACAAAACTGCGAAATATATTTTTTGTTATCTACTCTCGTTTAGGCGTAAAAAAATTAATATCGCTAAAAAATAGAAACAAGAGAACGTCTTAAGGGCGCGTCTACCGCAGTTTTCATCACCATTTTTTTTTATTTGTATCAGATTTTTTTTCTTATTTTGGACACAAAATATGACTAAATTTGGCTCTAATGAAAATTTTTTATCTCTCATAGTTTTCGCGTAATGGCTTGGTAAAGTCATATTTTGCATGTTTCCGTTTTAACGACTACACTAAAACCAAGTGATATAACAAACTCAAAAAAATCACAGTGGATAAAGACATTACAGACTACAATGACATGCTCATGAAATTTAAGAATAAAAATTATTTGGATTTTAAAAAATTGCTAAAACTGAAAATAAAAATTTAAGAAGTTCAATATTTAAAAAAAAAATATAAATAATATTTATTCTTTAATTTTATGAGCATGTCATTGTAGCCTGTAACGTCTTTACCCACTGTGATTTTTTTTTTAGTTTGGTATATAAGTTGGTTTTAGTTTAGTCCTTAAAACGGAAACATGCAAAATACAGTATGACTTTAACAAGCCATTACGCGAAAACTATGAGAGATAAAAAAAATTCATAAGAGCCAAATTTAGTCACTTTTTGTGTCTTAAACAAGAAAAAAAATATCTGGTACAAATACAAAATGAAATAATGATGATGAAAATTGCGGTAGACCGCGCCCAGCAGCACAGTGCACTAATAACTATATTATGAGCCACGATTTCGTAGCTTATTACTAGGGATCCCTGTTTTTTTGCGAAAATAATTTTGCCCCAGTTTGTTTCATTAACAACGTGCACATTTGCAGTTCTGCTCCGTGATTATTGGCAGCGTGTCTATGTCTATAATTTGACTGAGCCAATTACAATAACGTTCCTACAACACCACACGTCTGTGATTTGCCGGTAGAATCCCAAGGTTCGTGCGAGTTAAAATATCCAATCACTGACCTCGAAGCAGAACTGCAGATCTGCAAGTAAGGCACCTATATAAAGTGGGGTAAAATTCTTTTCGCGAAAAACAGGGGTCCCTACTGGTTACACCGATAAGATTATTGTGTACATTTTTATTATATTGTACTTGCTTATTTTACATACGATGTGTACTGTAGTAAGTAAAAACATAATTTATAAACAGCGACGATTTTAATTAATTAAATTCCCTTGTAAATTGCACCTTATATTTACATGTGAATAACTTTATTGCGACACATAGTGGATTATCACTGTCTCTCCTCATGCCCATCATTTGCGTGATAGCAAAATAATCAGCGGTCCAGAGTAAGTATGAAAAGAATTAAAATATTACTTATTCACAGAGAACAAGATAAATAAACATTCATAGATTATTATTGGGGACATCCAATAGTTGAACAACACTTACTAGAAGGCCAATAAGAAAAAATTATCAAATTACAGGCCGGATCGTAGTATTCTATTGTATAATCAAACTAAGCAGCCCGAGATTAGTTTTGGAAGACATCTGCATCCGTTAACACTTTGGATAGGACGAACATAATATTTAGGGGTAGCTGATTTTTACGAAAATATATTTGCACCAGATTACTTCAGTACGTTACGTGCATATCTGCAGCTAATCTTCGTTGTTATTGGCGGAATGTATTTGTGCTTAGACGTCTGTCATTTGGCTGAATGTTACTTCGGCACCACACGTCTGCGGGTAGAACATCAAGACCCTGAGAGTGAAAAAAAAAAAAAAAAAATCACTGACCACGAAGCAGAAATGCAGATGTACACGTAACGAACTGAAGCAAACTAATGCTAAAGTATTTCAGCGAAAATTTCTAGTCCCGAGTTTTTCAGAATATTTTAATTGTGATTAGCTGCAGGGAGTGTAATGACATTATGTAATTTGAATTCTAGCTTGTCATAAATTTGGCGGTTTCGGTGTCCTCCATGCTAGACTCTACATTCCTATATACACACTAGTGCATTATCCATTTGTTCATTGGCTGCTAACCAAATTTCGTGCTTAACCAAAAATTATAAAATTGTTTTACTTGTCTTCTTGGATTTTTTTAATTCTATCATATTATTCCTACAGAACTGTGAGTCATCTGTACCGACAATTTTGATATTAACGCTTTCATAGTTTGTCTTAACCACAGATGAAGTCATGAAATATTCCGGTGTCTAGTTAGGCTTTAGATAGAGATGATGGTTTATCGCGGGAAAACTTGACTGTTTTCTGGGTTTCAACGTAATTTCAGCGTGTCAAATTATTATAGGTAGGGCCCGGTAGTTTTCGCAAAAATATTTTTGCAGCACTTTGTTTTAGTGTCTTACGTGCGCACTTGCAGCTCTGCTTTGTGGTCAGTGATTGGATGCCGTAACACCCAGCGTCTTGAGGTTAAACCCGCATATCACAGACGTGATGTGTGGCAGTTATCCGTGTACATATTGGCACAGTCAAATTAATAATGACTATGGACAAAAACACTCAGCCAATAATCATGAAGTTGAGCTGCAGGTGTACACGTACGACACTGAAACATAGTGGGGAGAAAATCTTTTCGCGAAAACTACCGGGTCCTATATATCGGCTTTAGATAGTACATGCAGCTGTTACCCAATTTGACTGAGCCAATAAGCATCCCAATATTGTAATATTTAATGCCTATTATTGGTCTGCAGACAGATGCATTGTGTCAGACGTATATTGCCCAATCATACTTATAGCAAAAAACCACAGTGTTTTCAAGGGTATGTTGGTACAAATAATGTTCGCGATATACCACCATCTCTAGCTATAGATAAAGACCGGGGAATTCTCGGACGTAGTTTCTATACATTCACTGGACTTATGCTTGTCTCCTCGTTACTATCTTTATTATTAAATTTTTTACATCCAGAGCCTGCCATGACGTACATTAGCACTTAATTGATTTTTGGCACTTAATGTGTGCTTACTGTTGTCCATAATTTCTTATGCGTTACTGAAACCAATAATTAATAAGATGATCACTAATTACACAACAGTGATGATAGTAAACAAAATTTAACTTTAAATAACTGTACCCTACTTGGCGTTTACAAATAATTAGTACAAAATTAACGTTATTGTCAATGTTTACAGAATCCCAAATTTTAAGAAAACTACCATTAAGGCTAGCCTCCAAGGACGCTGTGTACTTAGACAACAGCCGCCCATTGGCTGCTCGTTAGTACAGTTATATCACATGATTGTGCCTGCATTTTGTTGCTTCTTTCTTATTGGATCATTGAGTCCCATCTTGTGTCCAAAAGAAAACGCGATTATTTTATGGCCCGTAGTTAATACTGTACTGTCTAGCATGGTGTTGAGCTTCGGCCGACAGAAGATTATCCGAAAACTATTCAACTTGCGTGGGCGACACGTGCTTACGAACAGCTTTCAAACAACTTGTCACGTGTGTCTTACCATTTCAGGTCATCCACTGATAATTAAAGATTCTCGTAACCGAAAATTTGCGGAAATATAGGTGTTTTCGCGGTATCTTGAAGTTATGAAGACCTTGTTGCAGAGACCGAGCGAGGTGGCTCAACAAGCCTACCCCCCGTAGCTCAGTTGGTTGAGCAACCGACTTAGATACGAGGGGTTCTGGGTTCGATTCCCAGGCCTGGCTGGGTGTAAAATTTGTGTACGTCCGTTTGAGTCATTTCAATAACTGTAAGAGTCAGCAAAACTGTCACAACTGGGAATTTGTCTTATTATAAAGCTGTAAAGGGGGGATGTTTGGCTCGTTGGCGATGTTGCGACCTCGCCAAGGAGCCTAACATTTTAATAAAAAAAAACTGTAACTCGTTGGACTCGTATTCAGGAGGACCCAGGTTCCATTCCCGGATCCGGCCATTCAGATTTTGGTTTTCTATGGTTTCCTGAAATCGCTCCAAGCGAATGCTGGGATGGTTCCTTAAGGCCATGAGCTTTCATTTATTTCAAATAATTGCAAATAACTTAAATATTTTTTAACCAAATGCTCTGAAAAAATTTGAGACTGTGTACAGTCATACATTACACAATTTTGCCAGAGCGTTTTTTTTTTTTTTTTTTTTTTAATAATGTACTGCTTGCTAGCAAAAAATTATTTTGCTTCATTTTGGCTTATTTTGACAACAAAATTTGTGCTATTTCAGGGACAAAAAACTAAAAATCCGTTTGGTGTATTGCAACATCAAAATTCAGATACAAACGATGATATATAAGTGTTAAAACTGCCAGAATGTATTTTTGACAAATGTATTAATTTGCGTTTGAAAAAAAATGTTTTCGAAACCACAGCAGAACTAAAGAGCGAGACTTTTAAGGCTCGGCATCATTCACCATATTGAATTTTTTTATTTTTCGCTCTTATAAAATTCTGAGAAGAAAAGTGTTAAATTTGTTATTACAATATCAATTCTATTCACCTTGCGCTACAATAAAAGCACTGAAGTTGAACTTTTAACGTATATTTAAGCCGTACTCAGTCGATACATTTTTTTTTTAATTCTTAATTTACTCAACTAATTACGGCTTAAAAATACGTTATAAGTTCAACTTCGCCATATTGGCGAGAAGACTGCACGCCAGTTCAGCGACTTGCACATAAAGGCTAGGACGAGTCATGATGCGCGCACTTTGTCGCCCTTAAGTTGTCCGCTCTTCTTGAATTCTAACGCACAAATTACGTCCATGCGGGCTGTCAGAACAACTCCGCTAGTTTAACGACCTGCATTCTCGCGTCTCACAAAGTATCAACCAAAAACACCATACATCATTTACGTTAAATCCATCCACGATCCACAGTATTGGTCGAAGCAACTAGGTGTACTTTTTCCTAAATTTAATCATCGAAAGCTTCATTTCTTGAAGATAATTTTTTTTGTAAATTATTTGAATGTTCCTCCCTATTTTGTTAAGGAAAAAAATAATAATAAGCATTGAATCACACACTTTTCACGTCTGGACGAAATCGGGTTTTAGACGCTCGGTGAAAACGTAATTTTTACTGCTACTTTTTGCCAAACAACTCAACTAACAAGCCTAGGCGGCAAATACACGGTTGCTCAGCTAGTACGTCAAAAATATAGACACGAAAATTGTGGAATATTCTATACACTTTCCTCTTTGTGGCAAAAAAACACTGTGAATCCTGCGTAGTTTTTACGTTCATATGTATATTCTAGCTCACGAACAAAATACACTTAACATATGTGATACCTGGTTTTATTTTTATTAACGTGTGTATACAGCAAAATGTAGTGATTTATCAGGTGTTCTAATATATTCAGTAATTCATAGTTTGTGAACAGCTAAAGATAAAAACGAGTTCAAAGCCTAAAATGAAGCTATCGAAGAGTTACACTCAGAAAAAAAATTCATAAATTCGTTCCATACAATGTTATGAATCCAAGGCTTGTTTAACGTAAATGTCTGGGTAGCCCTATGTTTTTTGTTGGTGCTATACTTTTTCATTGGCTGCTGCTCCATCCAGTAGACAGTTCCACTCGAGAACTGATACAACGCAGTTTTGGTCCGTGTTCTCTTACAGAGTTGTAAATGTAGCAAAAAGGGTTTGCTCCTAGGTTGTTGCCAGGTATGGGGCACAAGTTGCAGAGAACTATATAGTGTTGTGCGCTAGTTGACGCTATAGCCACTGACACGCTGGTATGTAGGTGCCGCTTATTACTAGAGACCTGAAAAATTCGCGTTTTCTTTTAAGGACAAGCTAGAATTCCAGAATCTTTAGGTCTGCATGACGTTCGCAACTGGCCGTTGACTTACTCGACACTTCCTGGAAGTTGCTGAGCCAGTAATAAAACAGTAACTGAACACAGGCCCATTTAACTGTGTAAGAGAGAAGCTAATAAACAGCTGCTGTCTGCTTGAATACACACATTTTCTTGGAAGCTAACCTACAAGGCCAGTGAAACCGCGAATTTTTCCGGTCTCTACTTATTACTGACAGCTTATAACTAGAGACCTGAAAAATGTGCTTTTTCATTTGGACACAAGCTAGAACTCCATCAACAGTAAGTTTGCGTCACTTTCGCAATTGGCCTCTGACTTATTCGACACCTCCTGGAAGTCCCTGAGCCTGTAATATGTAAATATAACTGAGGAGTGTTTGTGGGAAACGATATAAGTGCCAGAAAATCACATTTTGAGGTTTTCCATTAAAAAAGTTATGTGTCCTGTTGCTAATACCGTAGGAAATTACATAAGTGTCAATAATGCATTGTTCAGTTCGAACAAACGTCCGTAGAATGCACTTGGTGTAACTCCATAACTGTTGACATGGAGAATGATACAACTGTCATTTGAAGTAACATTTTTCTAAATAATTTCTGTAACAGTTATTTTCACACATACAGTCATATAAATAAATGTAACACAGCATTCAAATTATAAAATCATTTGTGGCATGCTTTACTATTTTCTTTTTTTTCATTTCCTGAAAAACTTACTATTTGGCAGTTATATCGTTTCCCACAAACACTCCTCAACTACTACAGCATCTGATGTATGCTTCAGATCTCAAATATTCTTGCAGGCTACTCTACAGGTCAGTGAACCCGCGAATTTCTCCGAGCTGTGCTCATAACAGAATAAGTAGCCAGTAGATATTTCATGTCTATTGGTACACGGCGGCGCGTTCACACGAGTGTACAGATCTCGGCAACTTGTACCCTACCTGGCAACAACCCTCGAGCCGCCACTTGTAGCAGAAATGTACGTGCGTTTGAAATCGAGCTTGAGCTGAAATCAAATCGAGAAATTTTTCGGTCTCAAACGTTTACACGTCAATCATATTTTAAGGGGGTCGCCTGGCCAGGCTGGCGAGCGGTGCGCAGAGCTTCGGCCGTTACCATATTACTCGAAAACTGCTCAACGCGCATGAGTGATTGCTCAGGAATATCATTCAAAGATCTTTACACGCGTGTATACCCACTTCATGTTCTCCTGCATGTATCTTTACAGTTTATTTTCAAGCTGCTGAAAATGGCGAAAATGGGTGTTTTTTCGTCGTCCTTTTTAGGTATATACCTTGGCAAGTACAATACATGTTTCTGTATAAGGGTGTTCACGTGGCAAAAATTCATAATTTCATATTTGTACAGCATAGTGTTCGTTTTATATACGTTACTTGTGACTACATTTTCCGCTTGTAACATTTTTTTTTTTTTTGCTCTCATAGTCTTCCCATGGCGTCATGACAAAGTCAAAATTTGCAAATTACGGGAACATAGGAATAAGAAAAACCGACTGACTTGCCTGAATAAAGTTTCTCCTTTTTAATAAGTCTGAAAATTATGACAATTTACTTAGTTTATAGAAAATTTTAAAAACGACAAAAAGACGATGATGTGTGTTTTTAAATATTTTAGCATATTACCCATAATAGGCCTATCTAATTTCAATATAAATTATTTCATTCCAATAAGTCACTCGGTTTTTTTCGTATGTTACCGTAACTTGCAAATTCTGACTTCGACACGCCGCTATAGGGTAACTATATGAGCTAAATAATTTGTACAATTTGAAAATATAGTTACAAGTAACGTCTATAAAACGAACACTATGCCGCACAAATATAAAATTATGAATTTCTGCTACGTGAACAGCCTTAATGTTATGTCATAAAATGATAGGGTCACCATTGAAAGTCTCAGTGAGGTGAGCTATCGACAAGAAGACTGCACGCCCGAGCCAGTTCAGTGACTTGACGCGCATAGAGGTCAGTGGGAGGCGTGATACGCTGACTGCATCGTCCTTACCGCTTCTGCACTTATAAACCTCAAACACGCAAAATACGTTCACCCAAGCGGCCACCTTAAGGGTGTTCGAGTGGGGAAAAATCATAATGTTATATTTGCATAAAACAGTGTTAGTTTTGTAGACGTTACACGATAGTAAATTTTCCTCTCACAAAAAAATTCGCTCAACCAGTTTTCTCATAAGGGCATTTCAAAGTAAAAAATTTGCATGTTTTTAAATCATACACCCCCCCCCCCCGAAAACTGATAAACTTAATTAAACGAAATAGTTCACAGTAACAGTACATGTCACTGACTAGGGATTTAATTATATAAAAACCAATTCAAACTATGTTTTGTATTTTTGAAAAAATTCTGAAATTTGAAATGTTTCTGCTACTTTTAGAAAATTTATTTTTAAATACAAAAATATATTGTTTCGGGTTTTTATAAACATAAAGATCTAGCCCATGCCATGTACTTTCACTGTGAATTATTTCGTGTCATTACGTTGATTGGTTTTCAGGAGGTGTATGAACAAAAACATTCAAATTTTGACTTAATGCCATTATCGGATTACTGGCCGAGCTAAAAATTTTTTAGTTAGAGGAAAATATACTCCCGAGTTACGTCTACAAAGCTAACACTGTTTTATGCAAATATAAAATTATGATTTTTCCAAGGTTTGGTTTCAATAAACATATTGAATTATTATATATATTTATTTATCGCTTTACTGGAATTGTAACACAGAAAAATTTTAAATCTGCTACAATACCGCGTATTCTATTTACTTCGAGTAAGGTTAATTCTACTACAGGCTAGAAAGATCAATGTTAAAAGTTTGTCACAGGGAAAATTTCTGCCACTTGAGCGCTCGTATAGGTAATGGGTGCAAGTTGACTAATCACAGAGCTTTCCTGAATTTTAAGTTGCATAAAGTTGATTATTTAAAACGCAAAATTGGTTAATTTTCACTTTAAAATTAAGTTACATGACTTCTGTGATTTCCAAGCCTATCTACATTTAATTTTACTACAGTTCGGTATTTTTCCGGTCCCCTAGCGATAGCAGCGAAACTAGCGGCCGAAAACTTTCCCTGAGCCAAACTCTCCCATAAAAAAACACACTATCTTTTGTAACCTGTAGTAGAATTAACCTTACCTTGAGCTACAGTATAGGCGATTAAGGTGGCTACCTGCCTCACGCTTCAAATACATTGCGGTGTGTTCGTAAACAGGTATTTTTCTACGAAACAATTACACGTGTGCCCATTGTGCCAACGTACGAAAAGAAGACGCCCTTCAGACAATGTCGGAACCTCGTTGTTAAGACACTACGCTCATTAAAGTCACTGTTACTAAGCCCTTCAACACGGCTAGAAACGGCCTTTTCAGACTGCCGTACTTCAAAATGTACTAACCAGATGTATGTGAAACTCAGATTGCGACCTGCACTGCACTAAGTTGCAGACTTTCCACCAATAAAATTATATGCTCACCGCTTCGTGTCCCAAAGTAAAAACGGTTCGGAGGGAACCTTGCACGCTAGTTCAGCGCTTGGCTCGTTGAGGCGATGCGGCATTTGATGCGCCTTTCAAGGTCGCCATTATGTCTCTGTCATCTCTAAGCCTCTAACGCCCAGGTAGGCGGCGCCCTTTACGTATAATTACGCCGCTGTGAGTGCGAAATTTTTTTTTATTCATAATGTTCCGCACTGATTTCGACATAAATATACATTACCAGCACAATCACCACGTCTATATTGTAGCGCAACGTCTATATAATTGCGGTATAATCGCAGAGTTAACACTTTTCTTCTAAAAATTACAAAAAATAACTAAGTATAATAAACTACAATATTGCGACTAGGACCGAGCTTTAAGGGTGTTGAAATAGGCAATAATCGTAATTTTATACTTGTATGAAATAGTGTTAGTTTTACAGACGTTACCTACGAGTACCTACGTTATTATCATACAAATAGAAGTTTGCTCACCCAGTTTTCCCATAACGTGTTTTAAAATCCATAACAAAAAATTTTTGTATTTAAAAATATTTCTGACATTTTGAATTATTTGCCTCTTATCGATTTTTGGATTTTATTTTAATAGAAGTCAAGCAGTCTCCCGTGAAATGTAGTTTCAGAATGATTTTTTTTTTTTCATTTCATTTTGTTCATTGGTTTTTGCGGCTTATAAAAACGAAAAACGTGCAAATTTTGACTTTGAAGTGCCATTATGGAAAAATTTACTGAGCTCTTTATTTTTTATTTTTTATTTTTTTCGTTACAGGAAAATGTTCTTCCTAGCTACGTCTACAAAAACTAACACTGTTTCATACAAATATAAAATTTAAAATTTTTCCTCACTTGGGGAACCATAAGGGAGCATGGAATACAATTTAACACTCAAAGCATATTGTAGATTTCTCAAAGTCTGTTTGCAAAAAGATACAGTAGATCTTGACAATAGTTTTTGCCAACTTTCCTATCAAATATTTTTCTCGACTAACGTATTATTTATGAACAGACTTTGCCGTCAAAATCCCTTAAATTGTGGTGGAACAGGACCGTTCTGGAGTAATTGTTTGAACATAAAATTGAAAAATCTTAATATATAAAATTAAGTGTCCTGACACACTCACTCACTCATCAACGCACAGCCCAAATCGCTGGACCTAGAACCATGAAATTTTGAGGGAAGCTTCCACTTGCCCCGTAGGCACCCACTAAGAAGGATTTTTCGAAATTCGATAATTAAGGGGGTGAAAAGAGGTTAAATGTGTTTTAAAAGAATCCTTGATATCTCATTAACCGGGAATGCTATCATAAATTTTTTAACTTCATAATATTGCCCAAAGAAATGCATATTCGCAAATTTTCCGATTTTGGGAAATTAAGGGGGTGAAAAGTCGTAAAATGTGTTTTTCATTAATCCGTGATTCCTCCTAAACCATTTCAGATAGTGAGGTGGTTTTTTTTTTAAATGATGCTTAAGTAAATATCTAAAAAGAATTTTTACAATTTTTCGAAATTCGTCCTTGAAAGCTCTTAAAAGAATAAAACGTGTTTTAAATTAATCCCACTTATCTCCTACACCAGTGGAAATATTGAAATGGTTTTTGCTTTAAAATAAATCTTACGTAAATATAAAAAAAAAGAAGTAATTTCATGATTTTTTGAAATTCGTCCTTGAAAGCTCTTAAGAAAAATTAAATGTGTTTTTTAACTAATCCCACTTATCTCCTAAACCAGTAGTAATATTGAAATGGGTTTTGCTTTAAAATAAATCTTACGTAAATACGGTATATAAAAAAAATTAATTTTAGGATTTTTCGAAATTCGTCCTTGACAACTGTTAAAAAAATAAAATGTGATTTCAAATAATCATCTCAACAACTTATACCCGTTGAGATATCGGGATGATTTTATTGATGAGAATGAAGCTTATGTAAATATCTACAAATCAAATTCAGGTTTTTATGAAATTCAAAAATTAAGTAGGTGAAAAGCAGTGAAATGTTACAGTCTCCCGAAAAAAGAGATTGATCATTGAGAAATAATTCAACAGTCTTTTCTTTTTGCCAACCTACTCATAAATAAAACCTCTGTGGACTGTAATAGCCACTACATACGAAAGAATTATCACGGCCTGCCTTTAACATTCACTCAGGTATTGTATAAAGTTTGTGGTGTGGAAGGGGTGGGGTTACGGGTTCGTATCCCGTGCAAAACTTTGCGATGGGCTATGACATCATACGAGTATATTGTGTGCGCTCTATTGCACTGAGCTAAGACAGTTAATTATAGTTCACTGTTACGAAGTACGCTAGCTGTTAAATGCCTTCATCACATATTTTATCCAGAGTTACTGTTTATATTACATAATTTCATGCGGGCAACGCCGCTGCCGACCGGCTAGTATCATTATATAGAATTGTTGTTTTGTAGTTTTTTTTTTCATGTTGACTTTAAAAATCGTGTAGATAATAAGGGTTTTTAGCGTTAATTTATCGTTCATGCACTCAACTTATCTTAACGATGTTAAGAAAAGAAAAACTTAATGCAATATTTTATAGCTAATTGTCATGAAGGAAGTATCGACTGTGTGTGTGTTAAGCTCTATATTTTGCAAATAGTCTTTGAATGTAATATCTCTATGCAGACAACAGTATATAATACCAGCTATGAAAATAATCATTTGTAAAACATAGCAAGACAAAATAAAAAGGCTGTATAAAAATTGTAATAAAGATGCTATTTAATTATTCACAAGTACAACAGAATCCAAACAAACGAAACATATTCGCGAAATGTCCTGGTCGCTACTAATGAAGTCTCCGTACGTAGCGGCCAGAGTTTATCAGAGATATCCAAGAGGTAGTTCTGCGTAGCAGTTTATAAAGCCTAGCCCAGGTGGAAGAGTAAGTAAAATTCTCCCCGAGTGGGCGATTGTTTTCCGTAAGCGCCCTCGAGCGGGCGGCTGCTCGGGAGGTGAAATGGTTTGAGAGGGGGTGGAAGAGGAACGAAGACTGTGAGTGGGAAGGTTTGCGACGAACCTCTTTATTTGCATACCTTGTTACCCGGCTACATTGTAGGAGGAGGTTCGCCTACCTACCCCCCACCCCTAGTCAACCCGGGGTCGCGACATACCAACAGTCGCAGCATTCCCAGTTATAATGCAGACGCGGTTCCCGGAATCCGTCCTACGGAGCGCCGCCCCCGTCGGCGTCCCGTGTTACACGACAGTTCTGTGCGCGATGCCTTCCCGACGTCGTTCTTCTTCATAGTCTAGCCCAGGAGCAAGTGCGCTTGTCCTGACAGTTGTAGTTAAATATAGCGGGTTCAACGACCTATCGCTACATTCTTGTCTCAGAACAAATCAGTAAACAGAAGCGACATGGCGTACTTATATCGAACTAATTTTCTTTTTGGATTGTCATGGTTTTGTAGTTCGTGGATGTTTGGTTATCGTAAAACGTGGTAACTTTGGACCAGTGGTGTATCCAGCTTTATATTTTTGGAGGGGATGGGAAGGGCAGGGGTGTCATTTGGGGCTACAGGGGGGGGGGGCAAATGCCCCCCCTGGATTTAGAATTTTATGTGTATAAATATATTTTTTGTATTTTTTAATGTAAATAATGCTAACTTCAGGACATGAAACTGAAGTTTTATTATTAAAGTATCTAATTTAAATATGCTTAATTAATAAAAAAGATGCAACAAAGTCACTGTCGCCAGAAAACACAATCTTGCCCCCCCCCCTTAGAAAAACCGGAAATGACGCCCCTGGGCATTCCTTAAAAAGTTGCTATGATCACGTCTCCTGAAAAATTTAGTTTTCGAGGTTCAAAATGGTGCCATTTTGATGCGTTTCGAAAACAATAAATTGAATACAACAATTAAAATTTTTGAAGTATTTTTAAGGATAAACTATAGTCTACCTAAATGGTCAAAAGAGGGGAGGAACCGGGCCCCGTGACCTCCCCCCGGATCAGCGCCTGCTTGGGACATGCACGGGGAATGATTGAATGGATGTCCATATTAAATAACATTTTACTTCCAGTTGACACACTTAAACAATTAATATTATTGTAAAAGTATCCCAAGTTACTCCATACGTGACGGATTTCCCCAGTTCTACGGTACACTGAAGTTTAGTAGGTCCTATTTCATTATCCGCGAAGAATTTTACACGTAAGTAAAGTCGCATCTACCATTTATAAATATATAACTGAGATAGAAACATATTACAATATTTGTTGAGGTGTAAGTGGTTGTTTAAATCAGTGTCTCAAATACCACACGGCTATGTTGACATGCCTGTACTTCCCGAGAGTTGGGACGGTAACAACTGAACACCATCGAACGTAATTGAACACGTAAATTCCTATCCTTTATCTTCAAAGGGTTCTACACATACAGCACAGGATATCCTAGGGATATTCCCTAAATGTCCCGAATGTTCTTAAGGATATCCCTATAATATTGTAATGGTACTTAATTTGTATTAATATTCGTGAGATTATGCAACATAGGAATACTTAGATTGCAATAATATAATAGTTAAAATACACTGAAAATACCATTAAAAATTTTTTGGTAACACAACCCCTGGTGAATTCCCCAAGTATATTCATCAGCTATCACAATAATATCTCCCTTGGATATCCCTATAAGATAACTCGCCATACTTGATTATTTTATTTTTGTCCTTTTTTAAGTTCTGAGATGAAGAATTGTAAGATTTGCAATTAAGGCATGAATTCTGTTTACCTTGCGGTACGGTACACGCATAGCACTTGCACTTTTAACGTACACGTAGACGAAAATTGTTTTTATAGTTTTAATTTATAATTTATATGACTGATTGTGGTTTAAATATGCGTTTAAAGTTTCAGTGTGACTCTTGTATACTGTAGTGCAAGATAAATTTAATTCACACTTTAAACACAAATTTTACACTTTTCTTCTCAGAATTAAAAAAAATTAAATAATACAATGTGGCGACTCATATCCCTTCTTAACAGCGAGGTTTTCATCGCTGGTAGGGAGATGTGAAGTGAGTATGGCGCAACACAGGAATGAAAGGGTAAGAGGGAGACCCCCGAGAAAACCGCCACTCGACTACGACGTCTGGGACGATCCCCACATGCGAAATTCGTGGTTCGGATCGCACTGGCGAGAAGCGGGTACGCTAACTGCTACGCCCACATCAAGACCGAAAGTAGCTTTCAAATACAAGAATTGAAATTCTTACTTATCCTCAAATGAACACGCCAAATTTCCACGTATATTGTTATTTCATTTTTTGAGACGAAGTATATGAAGGACATGGGGATAGACAATGATAACCCATAATTTTAAAGTATTGTACTTTAATGCAGGAACACACTGGTCATCTCCATTTCGATATAAGAGATTAAGCAATATGACCACAAATAGCAGCACAGTACGCTAATAATTCTATTATAAGCCACGCTTTCGTAGCTTATAACACCAATAAAATAGTCATACATGAATTTATTATAGTTGCTTTTTTTTCATAGGTTGTATACTACAGTAGCTAAAAACTTAATTAATTAGCAATGGCGAATTTAACTCAATTTCCTTGTCAAATTGTACCTTATCTTTACGCGTGCATACCTCAGTTGTGATACATAGTGGGCTGATATTGTCTCTCCCCATGTCCTTCATATGTGGACATTGTATACGAGAAAGTGAATGCTAAACAATGCCAGCAGCAAGGGTGTAGACGGGGGGGGGGGGGGGGGGGGGGGGGGGGGGTGCGATCCAGGTTCAACCCCCCCCCCTCCCCCCGAATTATGGAAAACTGCCATTTTGTGGCTTTGATAGGTGATTATGCTAAAACTATGGAACCTATTTTTTTTTTATTTGGGGAAATGACGTGTTATCTGATGTGTGAAAGTTAAACAGCGTTTGGCACAAATATAAAATTTTGAATTTTTACGGGCCCAACGTCCTTAAGGCGCCCGCCTACTGACCGTATGTTTGTGTGAAGGAAGTACGGCGCCAAGGGCGATGTTGACCGGCTCATCTAGTGCGGTATCGCCTCTACCGCAAGACACTGAAGCCGTGTCCTGTGTGCAGTGGTATCGTAGAACACTCGCCTGACTGACATTTTCAGTTGTAACCCAATCTTTCTACCAGTGATTTTTTCTGGAGTAGTTTCACACGAATCCCGTTAATAGTTTTACAAATACAACCGGTTTAAAAAGCTGTTTTTAACAATTTTGAAGGGCGCCGAATTTTTTTCTAATTGACGTGATGTTCTGAAACTACCTATCCGTCGTCGTTTGAAGTTTATTTTCTTTTCGTACTTTGACACAACGTGCATTGAGTCAAGCTCTTATTTTGGGATTGCACAATCGTATTTCATTAAAATACAGTTCACAAGTTGCCAGTTTAAGATAACGTAAGCCTACAGCCAATACTGTATTTCATATCAATTGCCCTTTATCTGAATAGCGAATAAAGTGAAGAGGGTTTGGTCATAGGTAGGGCTCGGTAGTTTTCGCGAAAATATTTTTGCCCCACTTTGTTTCAGTGTCTTACGTACACACCTGCAGCTCAACTTCATGATTTTTGGCAGAGTGTTTTTCTGAAGAGTTATTATTCATTTTACTGTGTCAATCACGCAGTGGCGTGGTCAGAATTTATGTTTGGTGGAGGGGGGTATGAAATGGGAAATGTTATAAAGGAACGCCGATCCCCACAGTGAAAGCTGGGGGTCCGGGGGAACTCCCCCATAAAAATTTGGTTTTTAAGGTGAAAATGGTGCTATTAAAGCAGTTTTAGTATCGAAAAATATAATATACCAGCAGTAGTAATATTACATTTTTTGTCCTTCATATTTGGAGGGGGGACCCGGAAACCTCCCCTGTCTACGCCCTTGCTAATCAGTACATGGATAACTGTGACACAACACGTCTGTGATTTGCAGGTTTAACCTCAAGACGTTGTATGTTAAAGCAGAGATGCAGGTGCGTACGTAAGGCACTGAAACAAAGTTGGTGCAAAAATCTTTTCGCGAAAACTACCGGGCCCTAGTCATAGGTCTTTAGCGCTGCTGACGTGAGAATACAGCAGTTCCGGAATGAAACGGCATCGTTCGGCACGATTCCCACATGCGAAAATCCGGGGACCGACTCCGCTGGGAATCGAACCCGGGTTGACTTGGTGGGAAACGAGTGAACTGACCATTCGGCCACCGCGGCCCTTCCCTCTTTATCTGAGTACATGATACACATAAAGTAGCTACCAGTTAGACCAAATGTGTTTGCACTAATCTGCTTTCTACTGGCAACCATTCGAGCAATTCTTCTGATTCGACGTAACTGTCACGATCAACATCGTTCCTAACAATAGCTCAATTATGCGAGAAGAAATGTTACTTATTTTCCTGTTTCCCATAAAACGGAGGCATTTATATTTCCTTTTGTTCATAAACACATGAATTGATATCAGCAACTATAGTTTGATAATAATAAAACGAGTGCCATGCAGAATCAACGCAATGATTCTGCACGTGACAAATTAATGAAAGATTCCATTGTCGTTTATGTCAAGCAGTTTACCAAAAATATATCCCATTGTTTGTAGAGAGAAAATTTTGATAATGCAAACTGAATAAATGTTATAGCCCAAAAATTTAAAATTCAATAAAAGTGTCTAACACTCCCTTTTAAGAGTGAGTGATATATAAATAAACTTTGAAAACATAAATTGATTTCTACGCATTTTTCGAAGCCAATATGGGTAATATACTCAATGACAATCCTAGATAATGGTATTTGTCAACTTTATGAGTAAGTATTTTTACAGAATTACTAATTCGTTACGCGTGTTCTCTTGCGCCTCAATAAAATGCACGAGGTTCCGGCGTCAGAGATTGTGCCTCAGAAGTTCGTAACACTGAAAACAGTTTTGTTTAAAATTGCTATTGTTCAATTTTCGCAAATTGGCTGCAAGAAACCTACAGTTATAGATTAGTGCTTTCTCGATGAATTATGTACCACGCCTTCTTAAAATCAAATTTTGTAGTCCAGTTAGAGTACAGCTGGATGAAGAAGGGCGTGCTGACCTCGGAGCCATAAAACATGTTCCTATTCATAAGCTGATCGTGGAAACATAATTGTTTTATGGTTCATACCTAGAGCTATTGATTTTTGACGAACAGAATTTTGAACCAACTTTCATTTCCTTAGGTGCACATCTTCAGCATTGCTTAGTGGTTATTGGCAGTGCGTGTTTGTGTAGAGATGTCGCTCATTTGACTGTGCCAATCACATCAAGGTTACCGCGACACCGCACGTCTGTGGTTCGCCCCAGACGCTGGAAGTTAAAAACATCCAATCATTGACCATGTAGAAGGTAAGGTAAGTGGACTTTACGTCTCGTCGACAGCGAGGTCATTATAGACGGTCACGCACAACTTCCCACAAGGACAGGAGCTGAGAGAGGAGTCGGCCATGGCCTTTATAGAGGAACCACCCCAGCGTTCACCTGGATCGATTTCGGGAAATCATGGAAAACAGAAATTAGGATTGTCGGAGCCGGGAATCGAACCCGGGTCCCGTTGAAAAAGAATTAAGTCCTTACTTTCTATACTTACAAAACAATAACATGCTCTTTTGGAAACTCGGTTAAAAAGAACTAAGTCCCTGGATTTAATTGATTTCACACAATAGTAATTTTTGGACAAAGTGCCTTTTAACAATGTCCAATTCAATTTGCCAAAAACATGCGTTGAATATAACGCGGTGGATAGTTTGACCGTCACGTTAATAACGTCGTGTAGTATGCTTGTGGAAGTGCAATAATAAATTTTTTAAAATATTACTTTTTGCTATCCAAGAAGTAAAATAAAGCACTGGTTCTTTGATATAAGCAGTAGAAATAATGGTTCCTTGTCTTAAGCTCATGAGCCCCCGGGCATTTATCCCTTTCACCTCTCCCCAACGTTCTCGACGGCCCTGGAGATGATAACGTTAAGGGTTGCATGAGAAAGTTTGGTTAGTAGAAGTTGGTAGCAAAAGGAGGCAGTGGAATGTCTTTTATTGGGGTGCTTTCTGGGAGGAGAAGAGAGAAAGGTTTCATGGTTGGTGAAAACTGTGTTATGAGAAAGTGTATAATATAGATTATAATGAACAGGCGGTGCAATGGTGTATAAATGAAAGGAGACTTGCAATCATGTAGGCGTGTCATTGGCCTATCGACAATAGCGCCGACGCTGACGGTTATTTCTGAAACTAAAAGTGTCAATAAGGTTGCCAATCGGACAGTACTGGTTGGTGTGGTAGTGTTTAGATCTGTACTAAATACTGCAGATATCAATACGGGAAGTAGAGATTATTTGTTTCATACAACAACTGTTGGCAGCAGTCGTAGCGGCTTAAGTGTTAGATATTTTATTCGATAACATCCCTTAATTACAAAATTCGGTTAAACAATATTAATTGTGAATTTTCAAATTGGTTTGCTTAACTCCGTTATGTTATTATTAAGATAAACAAGTACGTAAACAATCTAATAAAATCCTGCCAAGCAAAAACTGGAAACATATAAACTTGAATTTCGAACTGGCATAGGTTGCGCTAGCTTTCCAATACGAAAGGGAGGATGTCATGTACGATATTGTTGCCTTCTGTAACTATAAGGCCCATTATTGTATTGAACGCGTTTGATCATTGGCTTGAAGAAACATACAGATGGAGCATAACGCATGTCTTAGGGCGAGGGGTACGAGACCCTGTGACAGAAATGGCATGAGCGCACGGCCGTAGAAGAACAGGTCTTGACACTCGCCTGGAAACTTGACCCCCTTGTTGTTTGGCTGCAGTTCACCAAGTTACCGATAATATTGTGTTTTATTGGCGCTTCAGTTAGGGCGGTCGGACTCAAACTCCGCCCACTTCCGTCCCACGAAGATAAACAATTTATGAAAATGTATTGTTTTATCAGTTTATGAAATACTTCCTTCGCTCACAATCCTAAGACATGGCTCCAGCAATCTTTATTTACTTTATAATGTAAACACTGGGAAAAAGTGGGCGGAGTTTGAGCCCGACCGCCCTGATTGCAGCGCCAAGGACGCACAAGATTGTCGGTAACTTGGTGAACTACAGCCAAACAACAAGGGGGTCAAGCAAAATACATTGATTTATAGGCGAGTGTTCAGACCTGTACTTCTACGACCGTGGGCAGGAGCCCATCTGCCATATTAAACGTGAAAAATTTGTTATTTACCACCATAACAACAGAGATAAGCATAGCAACATGTATAATGTGGCTGCGGCTTGACCAACCATAACCTCATTTCTCAATACACTTATACAGGCCATGCTTACAGGAATAGCAGGTTGCACATCATAACAACTCCGCTATATTGCTATTTGAATAAACAAAGTCAGCTTGGCCACAATGGACACCATTAGTGTGACGTCACATAACGATGCTGGTCCCAAACAGATGTATTCTCGGCACATACTAAAAAAGACCTAATTTTACATTCCTAAGAAAATTGGGTAGAATCTATTGTTTTTCGAAATATGTAAAATCATAGAAGTTATGAACACAGCCTAAGAGATAAAATTGCAGCATACTCGGAGTTATGTATGTGTAAGTAGTAACGAGGTTACTTAACCTGAAGGTAAACTTACATGTTTGTTTTCGTTTGAATAGTATAATTTATTTGCGATTTAAAGATGGGCAATACAAAAATAATGTATTAATTCAACTGGTAACTAATATTTACATTTATATTTCAATGCTAAACTTTCAAAAGACACATTTGTTTGTAACCAATGCTCTCGTGTGACGTCACAACTAATGGTGTCCATTTCGGGCCTATACACAATTGAGTACTTTCACATTTGACTTTGTTTCCGTTACTTTATGTATTTCATCAATACACAGTACAAACGTAAAATTTAAGTAACGACAGTTGACAAACGATTGAAAATCTGTTTCTTTGAATGGAAATATTATGATATAAATGATCATTAGGCCTATACATTTGCCATAAAAGCATGTCACGTTAACATTACAAAAATTAGAGGAATTACGAAAAAAAAATTATTCATTATATTTTTAGAACAAAAGCAACGCTATCTATTGAAGCATCATAAAGTTCATTTACGAACACTTCTCAAATGATACTTACCAGTTTTTCGAGTACGTTTAAGGCAAACCTGTTATTTTTTTAACAATATCCCAATACTGGAGAACAAAACTATAATCAGAAATAAACATTCTTCGTTCTAGCATACACAATCTGTTGGTTATTTGTAAACGGCCATACTGACTTTGACTTTAGTTTTTCAGTTTATCGGTATGACTCGGTAAGAAGCCATGTATTGAAAACTATCATAAAGTAAAATGCTAAAGTTCACGGTCGTAGAAGAACAGGTCTGGACACTCGCCTATCTACCAACGTATTTTGCTTGACCCCCTTGTTGTTTGGCTGTAGTTCGTCAAGTTACTGAGAAAGTTTTTCCTTTTTGGCGCTGTAATCCGGGCGGCCGGACTCAAACACCGCCCACATTATTCCATTGTTTGCATTATAAAGTAAATGAAGATTTCTGGAGCCACGATTTAAGACTGAGCGAAGGAAGTATTTCATAAATTGATAAAAAAAAAATACGTTTGGATAAATTGTTTATCTTAGTGGGAGGGAAGTGGGCGCAGTTTGAGCTCGACCGCCCGGATTACAGCGTCAAAAACTTATAGCATTATCGGTAACTTAGCGAACTGCAGCCAAACAACAAGGGGGTCAAGTTTTCATGTGAGTGTCGAGGCCTGTTCTTCTACGGCCGTGGACGACGACATGTGCATTTCTGTCATCTCCAAGTTTGATTGTACCCGGACGATGGAGTCGGAACTTCTCCATGGCTCCCGCAACGTGTAACATCGCCCTGTCTCGCTGCTCGAGGATAAAGGAATAAACTTTTTTTTTGTGTGTGTGTGTTTCGACGAATGCAGAAATGTCAGCGATGTTTGCTCGCGGAGATTGAGAACATTCTATAGTGTTATATTTAGTATTACAAGAAGCTGGAGGCGGAGGGTGAGGAAGGTTTTTTCAGGAAGGAGAAACGGGGAGGAACGGTAAGAATTCTCGGAATTGCGCTCGGATCGCAGATGGCGAGACGGCGTAAGATCTTATCATTCAAAAGATTCTTGGCTACGTTTGTGAGAAGGGGAGAAATACGCGCAATGCGATATGAGCTGCTGAGACTTGGATGGTGGAGGGTAGTTGACAGGGTCGACGCAAGGTAATTTAGTTCCCTAGGCTGAAAACTTGGATACACTGATTCTATTTGCCTTAAAGTCATTCAATGCAACCCTTGATTTTTGCTAGCAATTAAAAGTGGGAAAAGGAACATATGAGTAGTCCAGTTACAAAACTCGTCTTGTCCACTTTCACTAAAACTGAGCAAATCGCGAAAAACTGATTTGCGAGCCCATTTGTGACATGGCCAAATAAGTTTATCAAAGTGTATATGTTATTGAATAATGCGAATTTTGGAAACTATCATCACGTCAACTTCAGCGCACGTTTAAAAGCTACACAAAACTGTTCAGAATTCATTTTTCCTTGGCGATGGGCAAGACGAGTTTTTGAACTGGACTACTCAAATCACAGGCGCCGATGGTGTGCGTAAGCTGTTTTCGTTCCCATAGCAAACAACTGCTTGCCGCGTCGAAGGTTGATGGCTGCAGACGGCAACGCACGTAGAGACCTGAAAAATTCGCGTTTTCTACTGAACGTACACAAGCTAGATTTCAAACAACTGTAAGTTCGTGTCGCTTTTCGCAAATGGACTTTTAACTAATACGACGTATCCCGGAGGATAACAATGTCAACAATACCTGGCGGGGTCGGTCCCCAGATTTTTGCATGTGCGCCGAAAGAAAAGTATTGTTGTAGGTACCATATTTATGTTAAAATAGGGAGGTTATAGATACTATCTGCATTGTTCATATAATAATCTGTTCAGAAAAAGTAACAATACTTTCTGTAAAATTTACTCCTTCTACAGACCAGGTTGTTACTTCTACATAACAGATTGTTATAGGAACAATCAAAATAGTAACAGCAACCTAACTGGACTATTGTCCCTATTTTAACAAAAGTATATCGTGCCGGACAATGCCGCTGGTCGTCGGGTTTTCTCGGGGATCTCCCGTTTCCCCCGCCCTTTCATTCCGGCGTTGCTCCATACTCACCTCGTGTCACCCCTCATCAGCGCTAAAGACCTCGATGTTGAGCGTTGACCAGAATCTCTCACTCACTCACTCACTCATAACAGCAACTAAATGCAGGTACACTCATGTGGTATTACTATGTCAGCGAGCAGCCAATGGGCAGCTGTTGTCTTCTAGAGTACATAGATTTTCTTTGAGGTTAACCTACATGTCAGTGAACACGTGACTTTTTCAAGTCCCGTAACATAAATGATAACCAGAGACCCGGGAATTTCGTGAAATCATTTCGGAAGACATAAGATTTCAAACTCCGGTACACTCTCGTTGCCTGCGCGATTGAGTCACAGTTAATGAAACTCTTACTTGAGTACTGTGAACCAATGGGAGACCTGCATCACAAACACTCACTGATTCAGCTCCTGCGCTACGTTATAAAGGTAGATAAAGCCATAATTTTATGGCGAAAAGATGTTTGCAACATTTGGTTTCAAATCGTTATGTGCACACCCACAGCTTTGCTACATCGTCTGTGACTGATTTTTACTCTCACTGGCCTTGGCAAATTACAGACGTACGGAGTCACAATAATCTTATTCTGATTGGTGCAGTCAAATGAGAAACGTGCCTGAACAAAGACACGCTGCCAATAACCATGAAGTAAGGCTGCTGATGTGCACGAGAGACACTGAAACAAAGTGGGGCAAAAATCTTCTTGCGACAAAATCGTGGCCCTACTTATTAGATGTAAGACTGGTCACTCACTGTAGCAGTAGACAGTTAACATGTAGCTAAAGACAGAGTTTACACAGACAAGACTGTGGAGTCCAGCCGGCTGGTTGTTGAATCCCCGGGAAATTAGGATTTTACGAAGTTTCCAAGCTTTAAATATGTATGTATATATATATATATATATACACACACACACACACAATTTAAGGATCTTATCTAGGTAGGTTGCGTTGGTGTATGTGAGGCACAAAACTGATGGAGCGTTAAGAGTGACGTCGGTCGGCGTATGTAATGTATAGAGACATGCAAAATTCGCATTATTTTCTGACGGCTGACTAGACTCCAAGTGACTATAGGATCGTTCAACGTCTCCCGCTGGTCGATATTGTCGTGACTTGCCGCGGAGAATGCTTACACGGTAGAGGCCAATCTCTGTAAAGACGTAACACACGTAAACGACAACACATAAAAGTTCGCGGCCAACTGAATCGCACATTATGCTCTGCCATGTATAGAAACGTGAAGTTTAGTCGAAAGATAACGCGAATTTTGCCTGTCTCTAGTAATGTATTATCGCCTCTACACGCCAACCCAGCAACTGGCGCGCACAGCTGTACTATCATTCATTTTCCTATGGGACTGTAAACGGTGACCGTATTATTTTATTTGCGATGCTTATGGTTCAAATTCCAGCGATTATTTCTATTACTGTGTTTTTTGAATCTGGTTGGAATTTTTCCTAAATACGACAGTTTTAAAAAAGCTGTTTTAAGCAATTTTGAGAGTCTTAAAAATCGTGTTTCCAATAAGTGATCATAATTTTTGAACTGATAGTAACATTGTTTGAAGTGTGTTTTCTTTTCGTAGATGTACAAACTTAATGCGCGTTGAGATGTTTCTTCTAAATATGATTACTTGTAACTCACTGCATTGGTTTCGAAAATGTTTTTTTTAACGTGAATTAATACATATATCAAATATTCATCTTACAGTTATAACACTTTTATATCATCGTTTGTATCGGAATTTTTCTGTTACAATACACCAAACGGTTTTTTAGATTTTTGCACCTGAAATATCACATATTTTGTTGTCAAAATATGCCAAAATGAAGCAAAATTATTTTTTACTAGCAAACAGTACATTATTTTGAAAATCGCTCTGCCAAAATTGTGTATCGTATGACTGTTCATAGTCTCAAATTTTTTCATTGCAATTGGTTAAAAAAATATTTGAGTAATTTGCAATTGTTTGAAATAAATGAAGGATTGTTTCAGGCGCATGTATGCAACCCGCATTAATTTATCTAAATCAAGGCTAATTTTACGTTCGCTATAGCAATAAGAGCATTACACATATCAACGTTATCTTCGCGCTTTATCAAAGACACAGCCGTTCTTAATAGAGCTGCGTTCTGCAAAGTGAAGCATAACAAACGGTTACATTAGCAACGTGATACTAAAAAAAGTTTCGTAAAATTTGTAGCAACCATTAATTATACTTGACTTCGACAAAAGCAGCAAAAATAAGAACGACTCTGTCTCTTATAAAACGTGAAGATAATGTTGATATGTGTAATACTGTTATTGCTATAGAGTACGTAAATTTAGCCTTGACTTATATGGGGTTAATGCGGGTTGCATACATGCGCGGGCGGTGTTGCAGCGTTTCGCGCGAATATTTTATTTACGCGAAACCGCTTAAATTATTCATATTGCGGTTAGCTACGAAAAGAACGCACATTTGAAGTTACTCTTCTCAAGTTATAAAAATTTAGCATGCTTGTTTAGAAACGTTTTCGGGCCTCTCAAAATAGCTAAAAACGACTATTTTTTTTTTTTTTTTTAGACTGCTGGGTAAGTCCGGAAATACGACCTGAATTCGTAAATTGCAAAACGAGACGCGTGGGTTGGCCTTTGCTTCAAACTGTCCAAAAATAAAATTTTAGGGTCACCGCTTAAAAACCCATAGGAAAAAGAGTTCTACGAAAACCTAGCACGCTAGTATAACTCGCTGCGAATAGAGGTGATATGCTTTTCGTTGAGCATGGTACTCTGGTGCTAATCGCTCCGCTGTTTCCACCCGTCGAACGTGGAAATTTGAAACCGGTACACAGTACACTTAAGAAATTGTAAAATTTTTAAAAATAGATTATGCTTCAAAAGTGAAATCATTTGTGCTGGTATAAAATGTATTCGGTACATTTTTGAGCTTCTGTTTCCGTATTGTCGCAACAAGTGACGGTGTTGTTAATGTTGTGTTGACTCTTACAAAGCTCCTGGAAAAGTACGAGGCAATCGTTTCAATATTTGACTTGGCACTTATTTGCTTTTATATTTTGGAGCGGTCTCGGGAGGGTCCGTGGTCCATATATGCTCCCCCTCCCTCTTCTGGATTCAACCTGGCGCACAGGAAGAAATAGCAGTACACGATCTTGAAAATATGGACGTTCGTACGTCTTCCCTTGTGCTTCATCCTGCTGCACCACGTACCAATTTCACGTGTTATACTATGCAGTTCTTGTGACGAGTAATGACTGCTACATCTTCGGTAACGAGGCATGGGCTGTACATGGAATACTTTTATCTTTACGTAAGATGATAAGATTTCAGTCCGGAGCCTGGTTTGGACCACAAGGGAAACACTTGAAGCGCGACTGTACGAGGATGAAACTGTGGTGGTTAGCCCCCCTTCCCCAGAATTGTTACGACGGGACAACACAACTCTCAATTCTGCTGAACCCGGGAAGGCAACTCTAAATTTTCCTCCCCTGTAGGGAGTAAAGTTCAGGATTCTTGATCCACCGGCAAGGATCTCTAATCACGGAGGTCTTATTTTACATAACTCCAATAAATTTGTTAGCAGTAATAGGGACGTTTGTTTTTTAAATGTTGCAGATGTTTTAAGGACGCAGCACAACATGTGCTTAAAATCTTTTGTACCGCTAATGAATTCACGGAATCATAAGTAGCAGTATATTATATGTGAATTGTAACGTTCACAATCATCAAATTTATTGATGTATCACCTTGTTAATGTATTCAGTAATATTGTTATAATCTTAATTTAAATTCAAACAGTGTACTTTTAAATATTACCATTCATGTATATTGCAGCTCTGCATATTTAATTGTTTAATATATATTACATATGTTTGTATCAGCTTCATTAACTGCAATTCACTAAAATGACGAGCTCCATATTCCAAATTGGATCTACGGAATTATAATTTTAAGTAAAAATAAAATGCGTCGCGGCGTTTTCGTAAATATATATTTTTTTATCGAAACTATTCCGCATGGGCTTATTGTGACAACGTATGAAAATAAAACACACTACGGACTAGGTGGGAATGTCATTGTTACGTCACCAGACACATTATAAATACTGCTTCTAAGCCCTTCGACATAGATAAAAACGGTCTTTCAGACTGCTGTAGTTCAAAATGTACTAACCGCACGTTATATGAAACTCAGATATAGACCTGCACTGAACTTTGCTACAGGCTTTTCACCAATTCAATTATACGGCCACTGCTTCAAGTTCCATAGTAAAAATGGATCGGCGGGAATCTTACATGCTAGTTCCCAGCTTGGCTCGTAATTGTATTGATACGGCATTTGGTACGCGCTTCAAGGTCGCCCTTATAAAACCGTCGCTTTTGAGCTTCTAACGCGTGGGTAGCCGGCGTCCGTAAGGGATGTTGGTTGGTATTTTCGGTTTTAAAATTAACCTGATAGGCGATCTGTGCCGTCAGGGCAATTAATTTTGCCTTAAAAACTTTAGCTAATTTTATGATATTAAATAATAACTGCCAAGATTCACTTGTTATGGAAACAGAGTGTAACAACACCGCCGTACACACATATCGAGCGAGTTCGTTACTTATGTTGCTAATGTCTTTGAAAGATTCTTGCAATGCGGGCAAACGATTTACTGAAATATTATGGACGTATGCCATTGCTGTGTTATGTCTAGGGCTAGGAAAAATTAGCGAGTTCAATGACCTGCATGCTAGAATCCAATGTCCTATACGTACTCAAGCCCCGTATATTCGTTCATTGTCTGCTGTCTGAACGAGAAGCAGAGGTAGGAAAAATGGTAGGGTTTCGGTATACACAGGATAATGGATTCTACCATGTTGGTAGTTGAACTCGCGAAATATTCCTAGCCCTAGTTATGTCGTTTCAGAAAAGCAAGAGTTAACAAAACGTTATTAGGGAGATAAAAAACAAGCCAAAGTGGTTGTAGTCAACACACATATAAATAACAATACCTGGTAACCCCCAAAAGGAATTGTGCAAAATCACAGAAAATACAAAACGAAAATTAAAAGTTTAAAACAGAAAGGACGAAGAAAAGAAAACTGTGAAAACTCAGGACGCCAAAATTAAGACAGCACAGACCACTATGACGAAGACGGTTGACTAATTAGATGTATCCTGAATCCAATCCAATAATACAGGATCAACTAAGTGCAGGTACAGTCATGTGGTACCACTGTGAAAGAGAGCATTCAATGAGCAGGTGTTGTCTGAGGCGCACATCGTCTGACGGGTCCTGGAAAGAAGGAGGCGGGTGGACTCCAGTCGGGGCAGCACTGCTACGCGGCTCTGAATGGGCAGTGCGCATTACCAATGGACCCTTTGCATGCAATTTCAAATACGTTGAAATGTATGCCATATTGTTAACAACGAAGAAATTTTAAGATACCAAAAATAATTTTTCTTCTAAACACTATTGTTTAGGAATTGGAAACAAGCAAAGTTCGGGGAAGCAGCAGGCGTACGAAAACATATTTTTATTGGTCCACGTCACAAGTCATAACGGGCAGCACAGGTCATATAAAGTGTAGCGTATTGGTTGCGGTACTTGGCTACTATTTTTAAGGATCCGGGTTCAAAACCCACGTACGTCATGTATTTTTAAAATAATACTATTACATAGTTTTACAAGCGTCTGATACTAACATGTTTTATTAATTTTTTAAACCATCTATTTTCCATTTACGCAACCATATCAATACGATGTTTGAAATGACATATTTGCGTGGAAGAAAAAGCGATTTAAATTGAATGCGAATCGCGAAAGTGATTTTTCTATTTCATCTAGTAGGATAGTGTACCTACATTAAAATAATAGGTCATATATTGTTAAGCTTGCATTTAGGCTAAATGTGTTTATTTTGTGCGTGTTCAATTACTCGTTACTTCACATTTTACGTAATGAACATGTCATTAATAGTAAATAGTATCCGTAATGAAATACAAAATACTATTGATTATACAATATATTACATTTGGATAAAGAATCGACGGTTCCATGCAAAATCTGAGAAATAATATTATACTAACCCGAAAGATAATTGAACTCACTTAAGTTTTCCAATATCAGCCCAGAGAGTAACCACTGCATCATCGTGGCCGACACTTGGTGTGGTTCTATTGTAAAGTAAATATATGGATATTAAATAAGTAAACATAGTAATGGTTTGCGACAGTAAACAGGTTTATTTAATGTATTATTGCATATTACAGTGCTCGGATATTGCTCTGATATTGTCCGCTATAACAATATGCGTAACACTAAACTTTTATAAAACCTCCGACTCGAATACCTTTGAAATATAAAATTTATTACATTTTATGATTGACTACATACGTATAACCAAAAGAACCATCGTAACAGACTTAAAAAAATTTTTTTATTGATTAAGCGTAGTCTGGCATTCCGCCGGAGTGCGACAGCAGTCAGCTAGCTTGCCAAGGCTCCGTGTGTACTATGGCTTGTGACGTCACTGCACGTTTCCGCGGGCGTCTTAAAGGCGCGAACTTTAAGTAGCTGCAGTTACCTCAAATCGATTTCAAATTTAAAAATTTCAACACACATCGATTTCTTTTTATATGCACGTAGTGTGGATGTTCTCGTTGAAATTCACTTGAGGGGTCCATTGCGGGATGACGTGACCACCTCAGTGGCTGATTTAGGGCCATTCTCTTTAGTTTCTACTGTTTTGCGATAGTAATAAAAGTACTTTTTTTTTTTAAGTTTAAACGAGAGCAGATATCAAAAATTTGTCCGGCAGATTTGTTTAAAATGGTTTTTGCCGTCATAGATATTTTTTTTTCAAAACAAGAAATTATACGGTTCCAACTAAAAAGGCAACTAACCAGAATTTCGTTAATTACTTAACTAGCTAGAACGATAATATTTACTGGCTGTAATAAATCATCTAACATGGAGAAATCGATTTTAAACCAAACTGCCAGGACAGGTTCTTGATATCTGCTCTCGTTAAGGCGTAAAAAATTATTATCGTTAAAAAAAGTAGAAACTATAAAACATGGCCTTAGCAATTATCTTAGGGAGGCGGGAGTCAAATGTGGATTTAGTCTGGGGTATAGGGCGGTTTGGGGATGGGGATACCATAAGAAGTAGATATACGCTCACCCCAAACGAAGAAGGTGGTTCCTGGAAAATTTTGGATTTGTAGGTGCAAAATGGTGATATTTGATGAGTTTAAGACCAAAAGTTTGTATATACTACTTTAAGAAATGGTAAAATTTTTTACGATGAATTATGCTTTGAAAGTGAAAACCTTTGAGCTAATATAATGAAATTAAGTAATTTATTTATTAAGATTATGCTCAGACGAGTCTTTATTCTTGTGTTAGCTTTTGGAAAACACGCTTTAATTGTGGTCGCCCCCTCCGTCCCCCCTTAAATCCTTCAACAATGCTTGTTCCTTGGGTGGCGGATAAGCGAGCACAGGCCATCTGGGTTCGCTGAAAATACCCAATACCAGCCCGTGGACCAACTGGGGCGACGATTTAGACTAGGGGACCCTAGTACCGTGGCGCGCCGAGGGGCACAGCCAACACTACTAGGAAATAAGTACCGGCCTTCGACAACAGAGACGTGGCCAGAAGGGAGGGGGATGGGTCCCGACTCCCTTACCTAATGGAAACTAACTTAAATATCATTAATTTGCACTTTAAATATCCAAATTTTCACGAGAAAGGATCCCTGGACTACTTAAATAGCACCTTTGTCCACATTGACAATCCAAATTTTAGGACCTCCGGACCCCCCCTCCTTTATTGAGGGGATCTTTTTTACATAATAATCCCAGATTCAGGACCCCCTTTAACAAAAATCCTGGCTACGACCCTGTCGACGGGGAAAGTGAAGACCAATCATCGGACATGCAAACCTCTCGAGTGGATTAACGAGTTCCGACAGTGATTTATTACTAAACCAAGGTATCCGAGCGCAGTACCCAAGTACCCTGGTGGACAGTTCCAAGCACCACTGATTAGACCCCACGTGGGTCATTCAGATTATTTTAACCCCCAGCAGCAGGTTTCCTCCTTGACATTGCTGTTTACTGCTGCTTCCTAATCAACTACAAAACGGCTACCAGACCATGATCATCCGCTCTAGTAGTCGACACCCCAAGCGCACAGACGCACATCCATGTCCTTCAGGTTCAGAGGCCGCACTCGGCAGATTTTCACTTTGCAACGCCTCCTGGTGATGCCTAAGGAAACACCTGAAAAATCCCGTTCAGTCAGGACACCGCCAAGGATGGCGCGCGAAAGTCTGTCACAACTGTTCCCATGCTAGATGACTACAGACACCTTAGGAAAAGGTCTAAACGGAAAATAACTTGTTGCATTACAGAGGGCAAAAAATAATGGAACTAATTTAAGGGCAGACTTACTCACAGTAATCATTATCTATGAAAAGTCCTGCTTTAAATTCAATTACACAGAATTTATTACAATAAATTCTTACAATCAATTTACCGCAGAAGAAAATATCCTTAACACCCTTGCCAAACAGATAACACTGGCTGTTTCCGAATAGTGCCTAGAAGGATCCTTCGCACCCTCGAAATGTGTATCATGAAGGATGCGGCAATTTTTTATTCGTGTCCGAATTCTACAGAGGATCCAAGATGCACCCTTCCACACATCCTTGGCTCGAGAATGCGTGGCAAGCATCCTTACGTCCTTGCGATAGTCATTTGTTTGAACTAAGAATTCGGAAGGTATGTTTATACACAAATGCACCCTTACCGCGAAGGATGCATTGCTGTGAAGGCTGCGAGGATTCGGGGATCCGAGAATTAATTCTATGAATTCGGAAACAACCAATGTGAATACATTAGGGAAAATGTAGCTACAAACAAAAATTTTGGTTAGCCGAGTGAAAGCAGGCGAAAATTTCCAAACACTAAACATAATTACAGATGCAATGAATACGACAACAAGTATACTTCTAGAAACACACTTTCACTATCTAAGACCATTTCAAAGAGCTCAAAAGTACTTCTACCCTACATGGATCAATCACACAATACATTCAAATAGTTTTGAATACAAACTTCCACTTAACTTGTACAGAGAGTAGCATTATGACGTCCCAGGAATCCGAGTGTGTCAGTCGGACCACAGGTACGCTTATTTATAGTAGAAAATCTGCCCCTACCCCTAAATTTCCCGTCCAATAATATTTTATATGATATCATTTGAGCACACCAAACGCCCTCTATACTACGGTGGCGCTATCTACAAAAACAGTCTTGCTAAAAGCATAAAAACATAAAGTTGGAAAGTTCTCGGCGAAAGACAGTCCATATGAATTCCAACACCCGATCACGATGTAACTGACGTCACAGTTGAAGTAGGTAGGAGCACCGCTGGCTTCCTTCTTCTGACTTGAACGAGCACCAGTTCTTCTGTAGCCGCCGTCGATGACGGTTCTGTATATTTCACGCATAGTGCTGGTGCGGCACCCCATTTGATTGCGAGTTCACTCTCTTTCGATGTACTCATTTGCCTGGCTGTGGATTCTTCTGGATCCGGAGGCCATTTTTGTTTGTGCTGTTTTTGTGTAATGTAACGTTTTCCTGAACATTTTCGACTGTACTTACTGCGTACAGAAGAACGAGCACCGTGGCAGCAGATAGTTGTGCCGGTCGGTGTGAAACTTCGGTTAAATTGCCAAACGCAATTTTAGGCAATTTGAGCAGCTTAGCCGTAGTTGAGGGATCACAGTTCATATTCACTCGTGCATACGTGGAACAGCAACAGCGCAAGAAAGTTCGTCGACGTCTTCAACTAAGGTTAGCGAAATAGCACGCCCCAGGTCGGGTAGGCTGCAAAGATCAAAACAAGAGACGGGATCGTCTCAATTTTACAGAAAGCGTTATGAGCAAAGACGCACTAGCACCAATCTCCTCAAACAACCCCCCCCCCCCTGCCTTTTCCATCCGACACTTATCAGGTGGTCCCAGCAAGCAAGCTTGCAGATCGGGGACCATCATGCGTATTTAAGAGGGTGGTGGGGGAACGGGAGGGCTACCGGGCTGAAGGCCCCCCCCCCCCACCCCACAAAAATCGTGTTCAACATTATGTAGCCAAATTATGTCCAGCCGCCTCAAGGAAACTGGAGTTTTGTTCCATAATAACCCAAGTACATTTAATGTTTCCTACTTGTATGAATATTATTTTCAATGTTCTGTAACAGTAAACAACTACACTTTTCTGATGGCTGGTAAAGCAACCTACCCAACACGTGTATCTAAATCCGCCATCTCCACCCTGTTCTGCGAGGAGGGTTAGGTACTAGCTACACCATAAAAAATAACCGGGCGAAAATTTTCAGGTCCCTACGTGCTGTACAAGCGGCGGTCAAAACGGGACCTCTCCACCTCTCTGTCGGAAGCGGTCTCTGAACCAGGGGCGTCATTTCTGTTTTTTTTTTTTTGGTTGGGGGGGGGGGGAGATATTTACTTGCTGCATGTTTTTATTTATTAATTATGTATAAATTAGAAACATTAATAACAAAACATCAGTTTTATGTGCTTATGTTATTATTTAAATAACAAAATACACAAAAAAAATTTTATACACTTCTCCTTCTAAATCCAGTGGGGGCATTTGCCCCCCCCCTCCACCCCTAAATTACGCCACTGCTCCGAACCACTTCACTTACTTGCAGACCCAGATAACGTCGCCCAGGGGTGGGCCATATCCAGACCTAAAGTTCGAGCTGGATTCACAACCACCACATAGCGTATGTACAAGTAAAAGTAGAAACACAGAGATTGCATGCTAGCATTCACACATACGTAACAGAGTTGATGAACTTTCTACTTTGTACGTACGTACGCTAAGTGATAGTTGTGAATGTAGCACGTGCAAATGTAAGACTCAATTAAAATGTCATTTTATATTGGGAAATCATTTCGATTGTGGTCATAAGTTATTTAATTAGTTTTCAAAACTAAAAGTTAAGTACCATCATCTATTACCGACATTTTGTTACGACACAAACAATTTCCGCGCATGTCTAGATTAACATATGTTGCGAAGCCAATCTCTAATACTTAAGAGTCTCAAATGCGATAAAATCCTAATTTTATATTTTTATGAATAGTGTTAGTTTGGTAGTTGGTACTTGTCAGAACAGTTTCCCCTTACAAAACAATTTTAGCTCTCATAGTTTTCTCATAACAGGGCATCAAAGTCAAAATTTGCTTGTTACACTGCCGTGCAAATAGCGTATACGGTACTAATTGATCTACTTAAATTAAATAATTCAAGGTGAACTAACATCCCATGAGCTCTGCAATAAATAATTTTAAAACCAACAACGTAATATTTTGAATTTTTTTAAAAAGATCACGAAAGTACAGAAAAAAATTGCAAATTCAAAATTTAAAAAAATATATAAAAATAATTCTTGGGGTATTTTCTAAATGCTTCATTACATAGACCATGGCATGTTATTTCACCTTTAATTATTTCACTTACATAAGACAATTTGTTTTTACTATTTGCACGGCAGCGGAACAAGCAAATTTTTACATTTTGACACGCTGTTATGAGAAAACCATGAGAGCTAAAATTGTTTTGTAAGAGGTAATTGTACTCACAAGTATTGTCTACAAAAGTAATACTATTCCGTAAAAATATAAAATTATGATTTTATCGCACTTGAACACCCTTAACGTACGGGTGTGTGTTCGCGCGTAAGTTCAGTGTGGTTGTGAATCTGCCTCCCACGAACGAGTGCTCTTTTGTGGCCCTGGGCAGCGTAACTTTGATGCTCCTCCTGGTTTTTAGAGATAGTGATGATGTTTGATTGAATGCCCTCATACTTTCCCGAAATGTTGGCAGCATTGTCATGGCTCTGGCCTCGGCAATCCTGAATAGCAATGACATTGTCTTTACGTGCACTTTAAAATTAAAAATATATTCCACAGCATCATCACGGTTTAATGGGAACTTTAGATAGATCCATTAATTTTAAATTATAAATCATTTATGTTAGTAATCCAAAAACTAAGTTGGCCCTATAATGTGAAGTCCGAGGCATACCTCTTAGCCCCCTCCTCTCTTTCTCATATCCTACCCTGTTTGTGACCATTATACTTGCATAAATTTCTGTGTGCTCTGCTGCGTATCACAATTTGGTTTGTTGAGATTTCCTTGCTGTTTACAATGGGCATAAATTCAGCACTTTGATTGAGGAGGCAATAAAAAGACACCAATCCAGACAATAAAAAGCTGGGAGGGGAGTGTCCGGGTCTTCCCAGAAAAATTCGGATTTCAAGGTGCAAACTGTAGCTATTTAAGCAGTTTTCGGCCAAGTTATTGTGAAAGTTGGTACAGCAAAAGGAGGTTTATAATCTCCAAGAAAAAAAATTGATGCAAAGGTGAAAATACTTTTTTCTTTCATGAATATCGGGGTGGCAAGTGACCCCTTCCCGAATCCCACTCATGCTGTTTACATAATTTTGCATTCATTTGCTTCACAGTTTGACAAATGAGGACCTGGGAGCAATAGTGGGCTAACCCACAAAAGTGTAAATATTTAATTTAATACAGAAATGTAATGCTTGTGCTGCCATCTATTTTGATGCAAAGTGGGCTAAGCCTCAGTCATCTAGTATGTGTTTACCATCAACTTTTTTTTAATACACAAAGCGAAAACTGCATTATGAGTTTGGGGAATAATGGCCTAACCCACAGCACGTGTGGCTTAGCCCATTATTGCCTACATTGAGGATGCCAGATTCTTGTGTAATGATATAACAAGGTATTATTTATTCCAATCTGATATGGGTTTTGCATAACGTAGTTTACTGTAACTGATGTTCTATTTGTGCTTACATGTTCCATATCTCAAAGCCAATGTGTAACCATGGGATCAATGGAATGCAAAATAAAACTAACTAAATAAAAAACCTGTGTTAAATAAAATAATAATCTTCTTGACTTTATTGCAGCTGCCGTACAATTTCATTACAGAAACGTTTAATCAATATACACGTTTAAGTAAATAGTCGACTTAACTTCATACACGTTGTTTTGACAAACAAGAAGGCAGAAAATCAGGTTAGCTTTGTGACCATAGAGGTTGTGACCTTAGAGTAAATACACGTTGATTACCGCTATGGTTGCAACCACGGTCGTAGAAGAACAGGTCTGGACACTCGCCTATCAAACAATGTATTTTGGTTGACCCCCTTGTTGTTTGGCTGTAGTTCGTCAAGTTACCGAGAAGGTCGTACTTTTTGGCGCTGTTTTCCGGGCGGTCAGACTCAAACTCCGCCCACTTTTTTCCATTGTTAAATTTATAAAGTAAATAAAGATTGCTGGAGCCTTTTCTTAAATTTGTGAGCGAAGAAAGTATTTCATAAATTGATGAGAAATACGTTTTGATAAATTGTTTATCTTAGCGGAAAGGAAGTGGGCGGAGTTTAGTCCGACCGCCGTAACAGCAGCGCCAATAAAACACAATATTCTCGGTAACTTGGTGAACTATAGAGAAACAACAAGGGGGTCAAATATCCAGGCGAGTGTCCAACCTGTTCTTCTACGGCCGTGGTTGCAACACAAGAAATTGGATACCGCAAAGTTGGCAAGCTCACTTCTTTATTTACTCTATGATGTTAACATGCTGTTGTCGGTTTGTGGTGTGTTGTGAGTTGTGTTACATAACCTACTGAAAACGTCTTCTGAAGATGAGACTGAAAATTTGTTGCAAGACAATGGGAGCCAATATAATCCAGACTGTGGTAGTGATACAAGCAACATTATTAGTGAAGGTAGCAGTAACAATGGTGATGATGTATCTGATGATAATACTTGCAAGCAAAGTACTGTCAAACCTAAAAGAAAAAAGGAATCCTGCATCTTGGAAACGTTCTATTAGCAAACTGGAAAGAAACAAGGGAGAAGAGTATATTGGAAAAGGAGGCAAAGTGGTTATGAAAAGAAAAGTAGGCCCTCTTTGTGGTTGCATCTCAAAATGCATGCTTGTTTTGGGACAAGAAAAGTGCAAAGGTATTAATAAAGTTTTTTTTTTGGAAATTGGGGGACTTATCTGTGCAAAACGCTCACATTACTGCGGGTGTGATAAAGTTGTATGTAAAAAGGCATTTCTATCAATTCATGGAATTTCTAATGGTAGGCTTAATTGAGCTCTAAATAAGAAAAAGAAAATGTCAAATGCAGGTACTGATGGCAGAGGGTGTCACCGCAATCGGCCAAATAAAATATCTGACGATGATCTCAAGCATGTTAAGGAACATATTAACAAGATTCCTAAACAATCAAGCCACCATTCCTGCAAAAAAAATCCTGAACGTCAATATCTTCTTTCAGAGCTCAATATTACAAGACTATGAAATGTACAAGAGTGAAGAGGTTGAACAAGGCAGACAACCTGTGACAGAGTATCGTTACTGGTATGTTGTTAATCATTACTTCAATCTGTCATTCGGTGTACCAAAAACAGACACGTGTGCTGTCTGTAATAAATTGCAGACGAAGATAAAACGTTCAGAAGGTGCAGAAAAACGAAGCGCAGAAAATGAGAAAGCATTATATCTTGCAAGAGCTAACAAGACGATAGACATGTTACGTGCAGACGCATTACATGCAAAAAAAAAAAAAAAGACGCAACAACAGTAGTTGTATGATTCGATTTGCAGCAAGCTTTACCCACCCCACTGTTACGGACAAGTGTAGTATTCTACAAGCGACAACTTTGGTGTTTCAACCTTGGAATCTATGTAATGCAAAATGACTCCGGTTACATGTTTGTTTGGACAGAAAATGAAGCTCGAAAGGGAGAAAATGAATTCATGTCCTGTGTCAAGAAAATTATTGATGGTCTTCCAAACACTGTGCGGCATCTTGTGATACATTCCGACTCCTGTGTCGGCCAGAATAAAAATATTACGGCCATAACTTATATGATGTCTCTAATACACAACGATCGCTTTGACATAATCCATCATCACTTCCTTGTATCTGGCCACACATACATACCATGTGACAGGGACTTTGGTTTGATTGAAGCAGAGAAATGAAGGCGACAATATGTTTACACACCAGAGGACTGGATTGATGTTATTGAAAAATCAAGGCGGAAGAATCCTTTAAGAGTTTATAGAATTAACCGGAACGATTTTCTGTCGTTCCAGTGTTTAACCCAAACACTTCAAAAACGTACAACAACAGTAGATGGAGAGAAAGTCAAACTACGAAAACTATGTCACTTGATTTTCGACAAAGAACATCTAACTCAGTTTGGAATAAAACGAAGCTATTTCGAATTGGAATCAGTAAGGTATGTGTATATCAGGGGTGCCCGTTGTCGTACTTCCAAAGGAGCTTTTTTGAATAAAGTTTTGGCCGGAAAGATATTGCCCCAGAAATATAAAAACTGTGTTCCTATAAAACCAGCGAAACGTCATGATCTGCTCTCTTTACTCTGCTACATACCACCTGTGCATCATGAGTTCTAAAACAAACTGACGTCTACACAGTCTGTGTCGTCGGTTAGTGAAGAAGACAGTGAAGATGACATCATGGACTACACTGACTGAGTTTGGAAAGAATAATTATTCAAACCAACTATTCTGGATTAATTTATTGAGATACTTGTTTTGACCATCCAATACAAAGTTTTCTCATTGTATAGTTAAAAGTTATTAGAAATATTTACTTATCATTTTTGACCCTAATATATCGCATTACTGAATGTATGTTTCAAGACTGAAGTTTAACTGCATCAGATAGTTGTATGCTTTTGTGCATAATATTATTATGGTGTAATATTAAACATACCTAAAGTTGAGACTTTGTCTTTTTTGGATTAATTATGCTTGTCTTTAGACACAATTTTATACAATAGTGGGTTAGCCCACTGTGGCTCACAATGGACAAATAATATTTAAGTGTATAAATTTACACAATTGGTCATAACATTATTTTTATATATTGTGGCTGTGTAAATTTGACGTTTCATTGTTAAACAAGTTTAAGGATATACCTACCTGTAAACTGACAAAATTTTGTTAAGTTGTGCAGTAACTCATATTTTGATACAAATTGAACTTTACACATCTATTTCTCTTCTACAGTTCAATGTTGGTTGGCCCATTATTGCATCCAGGTCCTCAAATATGACATAAGTGTTTAGTTTTTCAACTGCCATTTATCACCTACAAAAAAGCTCAAGACGGTGCACAAGACGTTCATACCTAAAAGGGTCTGCAAAAACACTAATTTTCGCCATCAAGGAAACATGCTTTAGTGAGTAGTGGTGAACCTGTAATGGGTACACACATGTGTAACGTTCTTTGAATGTTATTCCTAAGCAGACATCACTTATGTGCGAGCAGTTTTCGAATATTCATCTTGTAATGACCTAAACTCTGCACACCGCAGCAGTCCGGGCAGGTGGTCGCCTTAACGGAAGATATGAAATGGGTGTAGACACATGAACTGTTAACTGGAATTACTCTGCGACACTTAAAACGTTTTACCTTTGAAGCTGTTTTGAGGATGAAATAAGTATATTTGAGTAATATAAATCACATATTTAAACACTCTATTAGAAAGTAAAATTTTTTATGTACTGACTACCAACTTAATATTTTAAATGGCACAGTCACCCTCAGTTGTCACAAAGTAGCCTCTGTATACGGTAACAATCTTGGCTGTTCCGAAGACGACGCCACTTACATTTTTGAATAATCGTATATCACTCGTTGCTCTGCACCACACTCACAGACAGCCTAACGTCATTCGCCATTTTGAAGTAATTAAATGTTTGTAGTAACTTTTATTTTACAATAATTGTGTACACTAAGCTATGATAGGGTGTCGACTAAACAACTTGTCTGTTGTTAAAAATTTTCTTTCAGTATCCACAAAATTCCATGTACAGTATAAGTCATATTCTTCGTCACATTGTAGCCATTACTCCTTCTGTTGCACTCTTATGATACTTCGCCACCCTTCGTTTGCATCGTTGCTCGTTACCCAAACCTTCCAAAACACCAGTTTTAACACACAACAATAGCAGCCAATTACAGCTCATCATTTTTATAGCGAACGTGACCCAAACAAGGTCGTTCTTCACGCTTACAGTGACTGTGATTAAGAAACACCCCATCCAGAGAATTCCTATCTATGGGCCTTGTTTCCAATAACTATCTTGCACAAGACTAGTTGACAGTACCAAGTGATGCAAATCCCCTCCTTTTTCCCTCCAGGTAGTGATAAGCATTAGCCAGGCGAGAAGAGACAGGAAAAGAGGGTAGCTACTGCTAAGGTGCAAGTAGCCTATCACCACACCCTGTTTGTGACCACAAGTGTGCCTAACGTTTTCCTTGGGGAGGAAGCGGAGGAGGATGGAAAAGGGGCGGTAAGGGAGGAGGATGGAAAAGGGGTGGTAAGGGAGGAGGATGTAAAAGGGGTGGTAAGGGAGGAGGATGGAAAAGGGGTGGTAAGGGAGGAGGATGGAAAAGGAGGGGTAAGGGAGGATGGAAAAGGAGGGGTAAGGGAGGATGGAAAAGGGGGGTAAGAAGAGCGAGGAACGAGTTTGGAATGGTGGGAGGGGAAGGTGAAACGGAGAGGAGGATGGGGAAAGGCAGAGGAGGTGGAAGGGGATGGGGAAAGGGAAGGGGGTTAGGTTGGAAAGGGGAGGGGGTTAGGTTGGCTGGTGAAGGGAGCATGTTGGATGGAGAGAGGGGAGCATGTTGGAAGGGATGAGTAGAGAGAAAGGTGGAGGGAGAAGAGTGGAAGATCCAGTTGTGTACTTTGATTTACAAAAAAATTAATTGGATTTTGTTTCTGAAATGACATTTACTAGTTGTCAAAAAAATGAACTTGTTCATGGGATAGACTGTGTGTCTGACCTAATGCATTGTTATCAACTTTGTTTTGTATTGGCTATAATGTTTCTTGCTATGACAACAAAACAAAAATATACTACATAGTGAGCCCATTTTCGAGTACTGTGTTTGTTAAGCACATTATTGTGATGTAAAGTCGCTAAATGTACAAATCAGCTGATAAGAAAAAGTAACCGAAACAACATCTGGAATATCAGTGCTCACTAAGAGTCACTGAATAAAGAGAGGACAGTAATTATACACAATTCATCACAAACCACCGGAAAATTTGCATGCGAGTGGCAACTATTGTTTACTTACAAAGCACATAAAAGTTGAAATATTCAACTAAAGGTATCACACAATTATTTTCAATGTTGAAGCATTTTCAACAGCAAAATAAAATCGATATGCTCAGTAACAAAACTTACATACAATTATACTAATTGCACTTTCTAACACTGTTCTGCACATCCAGGTACAGTTTTGCTTGTGGCTAGTGTTAGCTCTAGAATAGCAACCCACTATTTTTTCCGTTGTACTATGTCTGAAACAAATTTTAAAAATGTACAAATTCGGCTACTCCGGTGCCCATCTTTAACCTAGCGCCTAGGGCAGGCTGCTCATTTCCCCCCCCCCCCCTTGATCCACTCCTGCTGCAAATACATGTATCCTCAGAGTCTTTACACAGATTTAAGCCAATTTTTTCATCATCCAATAACTCCATGTTACTACACAGCACACAAAAAAAAAAAAACAATGGTGCACGAAGGAATGTATTAAAAAAAAATCCAGTCAATTCTATTTTTTATTTTATAGCAAAAACATTAAACATTCTGAAAACAAAACTGAACATAACATAACAAGAGTCTGCAAGGCTAAAATTACATTGGCATATTTTACAACAAATCTGCACAATAGCATTCTGCAGTTTAAAACTACGTGCTGTCGTTTACACTCTTCACAGCGTCTTTCACTAAACTGTGGCAGCCTGACTTAATTTGTGAAGGCCAGAGCAGCCGTCTCCGTTCAACAATCATCTATCTGCACTAACTTCAAAACAGAGTCCGATAGTAGCATCACTGCTTATCTGTTGAGTTGTTTGGCATAATAAACAGATACATATTATATTACCTTTACACAAAATATTGTTCTGACTACTACAGAGGCATTAACCCTTATGATATATAAGACCAATAAATAAATAAAATTAATAAATAAACATATCCATTGTGTTATATAACTTTTCAGCATAATTACTTGTACTGCAAAAGTTAACAATTTTATTGTTTTCATAACTTACCAATAGTTAAAGCTAACATGAAAAACAAAAGTAACAGACGTCACAGTGAACACACATTCTGTGAGATACTTGCTGGAATGTTTAATTTACCTGTGTATTTTTTGTACACATTACAAAAAATTAGGAAAAAAATATTACAAATTATTACCTCTGTTGGTGAGTTAAAGTTTTGACTATGGACAAGTTACAAAACGTGAGAAATGTTGACTCTGATGTGTAGCTATGCAGAAACTATCAGACATTAACATTTTTATACGAGGCAAAAATCTCCAGAAGAAATGTCAATAAATTAAACAGTATTCTGTAGAAAACATAAAATAATAAATATTTGCTACCGAGCAGCTCAAGTCAATGAATCTTAAACCTCGGCATAACTCGCCAAGTTGAGATATTTGATTTTTAAAGTTTTTTCTGAGATGATAAATGTGAAATTTTTGAGTAGCACAAAAGTCTATTCGCTGTGACAATACAAACATTACAACAGATTTACCAGTCGACCACATTACGAATATAAAAAAAAAAATTCTTGTCTGACTGTGGCCTGATTATATGTTAAAAACTCAATAGCCATAACTATACTATGGTGTAAGTTAATCCAAATTTATAACTTCTGATACCATCATAAACGTCTTAACATTAAAAACAGGACGAGTGATGGCAAGTCTTAATATATATACAATAATTAACAAACAAAACTGAAGTGTTCAAAAAACAATTCCAATATTGAAAGGCAAAATGATGAACCCATGTTCGTGTGTGTATGGTACAGTCCACAATACTTTTGCACACATTTGTAGGTTAAGACATTTATAGCAGAAAACTTACAGAAATAACGAAGGCTTTAGAAATGTAAACCAGTTTGCACATAATACGGTTATGTAAATAGAATGTCAAGTGCAGTACTTGGTCACTACCATATTATAATGTGAAAATGTATTTAAATACTGTATGTAGTTTTGTGTAAGCTAGAATAAATAATTATACTAAAGTAACCTCTAATGTCACAAATTTATGCACAGTTAACCAGTCTGTAATAATAATAAATTGTATAGGTGATTCGGAATAAAGTGAACACTCAAAAAAGCCCTGATTAATTTCTATTTTCTGCCAGTTTATATCTTTCCGCTGCATGTAAACATCAACATTGCCACATGCTTTTATTTACATAGGATCGTGCAATGTTTACAACTACATTAAACTGCTCCGATACATTTTAGCTACAATATCTACTCATTAAATGCA